>CAUYQV010041411.1:0-38894 GCA_963574575.1 Galagoides demidoff
GTGGTCCCAGCTACTTGGGAGGCAGAGGCAGGAGACTCGCTTGAGCCCAGGAGTTGGAGGTTGCTATGAGCTGTGATGCCATGGCACTCTACCCAGGGGGATAGCTTGAGGCTCCGTCTCAAAAAAAAAAAAAAGAAAGAAAGAAATTATAGCAGTTAATGGCACTGACAAAATTTCTAACTCTACTGAGACTACCCTCTCATGGGAATGACCATCAATAACAACAGAAAATGTAAATATATACACATATATGCATCTACACTCATGTTGATTACTGATTTGCACATGACATCTATGTTATATATACAAATATGTAAATATGTTCTATAAGTTACAATGAATCAATAACATGGACCAATCTCAAGATTATTATGCCAAGTGAAGGAAGCCAGATAAGAAAAGAAAATATTCAGTATGGTACCATTGTTGTAAAATTATACACAATATAATTTATTTTATACAAAATAAACCTTAAGTTATCTTTAGCTAGAATCAAAAGAATAGACAGATTTCAAAGTTATACAAGGAAACTTTAAAATTGTTCCGTTTCCCAGTATGGTAATGGATACCTTCTGAGTACTTTAATTTTTTTTCTAATTTCTTTTGGTGGCACAAAAAATATTGTCTGTTTTTTGCGCGTCATCCATAAGTTTAAGACCTGCTTTATCATCTTTTCCAATAGAGTGTTTTCTTTTCCTTACTGATTTGCAAAGACATCCTCAGATTAAAATATATACATATTACACATACACATATATATCTGTAATACATATCATGAAGATTTTCGAAATTATTTTTTACTGTTTAATTATTTAAAGTCTTATAAAGATATTTTACATTTATAAATAATCAATTCAATTCAATTTGTTTATACTGTTAGCAAATTATTTATAAAATATTTGTCAATACTGAATGAATACCTCACTACATTTATTTTAGAATATGAATTTCAAATGTGATCATATAGCCACTTAGAAAAGAACAGTGATTCTAATTATAGGACATGTTCTATTTTTTTTTTTAAATACACGAAATTTCTATCGTGTTATATTTGAGGTGAGTTAGAAAAAACATGAAGTTTATCATACATTTCAAATGTCAAGCATTGACATTAATCACAGTAGTTGTCCATCATTGTATAATTTTTAAAGAAGCATTTTTATTATTGTACCTTTTGTTAAAGTGACAGTTGTAATCATCCTATTGTCTTACCTAAGAATTTTCACATTTATCTTTAAAATTGCACTAAGACTTTTATAAACCATGAAAGTATGTAATCAAATCCTAACGAAGTCAGTAGCTTTAGAGACCAGAGTTCCATTTGGAATTATTTTGGAGCTGTCAGAGTACCCCCAGAATTGGGAGTGGTTGCATAGCCTTTGGAATGCTCACTTGCCTGAGAATGAGAAAATTTGTAAGTAATTGAACCATCATCTCTCTCTAAATTACCACCATGTTCCACCAGCTGAGTTACCAGGCACAATCAATTGGTAGCTGAGATATTATTCTTGGATTTCCAGCAAAGACAGATGGCATCGTTTGAATGAATTCACCAAATTATAAGGAGAACATCTTATAATTTCATTCTCCACTTGTCAATCAATGGCAACTATACACTCATTCAAATTTCAAAATTTATCATCATTTTATGATATTAAAATAAAACAAATGAATTGCAGTTTAGGATGTTAAGTCAGAGACAGGAAGAATGAGATCAAATTTGGCTGGATATCAAACTAGACACTTGCAAATGAGAGCTAGTTGCAAACATACCATGGGCACAATAATCAATAATGGCCCAGTCTAAAAGAATTAATGTGAATCAGTTGTGCCTTCTAGATGAACTATTATTATTTTTCTTTTTCATAGCTTAAAAAAATGTGCTCACTTTTCCACATCCGTAAATTATTATAGCGTGTGCTCCTAAATGGTTGCAGGTATAGATAACCTTCCATGTGAAAACAACATATTTTTTATTCAAACATAAATCTATATTTTCTTGTGCAACAGGTTAATTCTACAACATAAGACCCATGGCACATTCCACCAATTTAGCTTTTTATTCTGAAGACATAACATGCACACACACAGAAAATGTTAGTGGAGAATGTTGTTTCCATCTATTAAAAATGATGAGTTAACTTACGGGTAGAGTCAGATATATAATCAATAGAAGCTATTTTTATATGTACACTTCAGTGCAGGATTGACAGATTGAGCATCCCAAATCAGATAAGGTAAAATTGTTATTCCTTAGAAAATATTGGTTATCAATAGCTACAGAAAAGTATACAAATATAGAGAGATTCTAATTTTATTAAATGACAGACTTGTTTCAAAATGTCGGATATTCATTTGTTCATTCAGAACAAATATTTTTAAAATCTGGTTGCTATTAATGTGTTAGCTCATATGTCTGCACTTCACAGTACATGACAGCTGCTATTATTGGGAAATCTACAAGTATGTTTGTAATACCCTGAGTATATAAATCTAATTTTTGATATAAATTTAGTGAAGTCTAAAAGAAGGTCAATTGTTCCTCTATAAGAATTTAACATTTTTATTGAGATGTGCTGTTAAGTGTAAAACGCACACTGTCTCTCAAAGATTCAGTCAAAAAATAACGTAAAACATTTCAATAATAATTTTATAATGATTACGTACTATGTATTAAATCATAATTTAGATTTCAAGTTTAGCATACTTAAAATTAGTTTTCTTGTTTTCTTTTTGCATTTTAATGTAGATAATAAAAATTGTGGAAGTATAGGTATCAAAAGAGTTAATGTTGGTAAAGTCCTAACAATTCCAATCACATAGTTAAATCATTAATATTCATGAATTTCATAAGAATCCATCTTATATTGGAGGCAAGGGAATTTTCTTTTATAATTTGAAGGTTACCCATGAAAAAACTGCTCAAATGTCTTACCTTATTCTGGTCTAACCTGGGGCCTGGATTTATTTTTATAAAGCCTTTAAATAAGAGCAAGAATCTTCTATCAAAATGTATATTCAGAACTAACCGTAGTGTTTTGAAACTCGATTAAGGGAGTGGTGCTAAGTGTATTTCATGCATTGTCTTACTCAATTCTTACAAGTCAGTGAGCTGTATGTCACTACCTTTCTTTAATACTCAGAGAAAGCAATTATCGTGCCCAAGAGGCACAGGTGCAGGCCATCAACAAATATCTTTTGAGTATTTCCCTTGTGCTTGGGCTGCCAAAAGCACATGAAAATTACCAATGAACAGACATCATGAAGTCTCTATCCTTCTGAAGTTCTATTTTATAGATAATAAGAATCTAAAGCTAGTTGTGACTTCCTAAAATTCTCTCCCTTCCCTGAATAATGCTACTTATGCTAGTTTGGTATTCGGGGGTTGATTATTTAATCTCTGTGATCTGTATCAAACTCTAAATAAGGACTAACAACAAACATAATATATTAATGCAGAATTTGGAGTAAAATAACACATGTAAACATTGCTTTATTAACCTATCACTCATATGTTTGCATTTTTGAATGTTCATGTTATTTGAGAACATTGCCAAAGCATATTTATTATATTCTGACATTCAACTTGTCGGATATTATTTTACTACTAAGCATATTATATGGTGTTGTTAAGTTAGTTCAGTTAAGTTTCTTTGAATGAATGCTTTGTAACTTTGACATTAAGTATTGTTTTGAATTTGAACAAAACATTGTATTTGTTCAAGGCACAAGTTCTTGAGGCCTTTTGCTTAACACATAATATCATCCTAAATAAAATTGTATAGTGTTGCAAGATGTCAGAATGAGACCACCATGAACATTGTATAAATAATGCTACAAAGTGATATTCATTTCATCTAAAACTTTTAAAGTAAAAATTCAACAAATTCATTCAAAATTCTGTTCTAATGTTTTACATTATTTTACAATTTGAAAATTATAAACATTACCAATGTTTGATGTGTTTAAATACTTTAAACATTTTTAAACATGTATTCCAGGGTATAAGGATGGTCACATCAAAACGGATGGGCTTGTAAGAATACTTTCATAATATAAACCATCAAGTTTTAATTCTGTGAAGTGTGAGGATACAGAAGAAACCATAAGTTTTTCCTGTGAAAGATAATATGAAAAGTAGTATAAATTTTAATGGCTTAAGGTATTAAAATTTTATCAGAAATGTCTAAGTTTTTTTATTTTCATTAGGCACGTCAAAAGTATTTTAATTGATTTGCTCTCACATGTAATGTAAGAAAGTCCTTTGGATTACTACTAAATCAGACATCAAACAAAAGTATGTTGAGATCTTCAAAAGCCTGAGGCAGTCTAATTAATTTTTAAAATCTGCTTCATTTTTTAAAAATATACATTTGTCCTACTCAAATATATGCATATTCAAAGTCATAAAATTGAATTTTCTGCCTTTTGCCCTATTTTTAGAAGTAATAATACCCATGAACACCAAGAACAAATACTCTCAGGGAATTTTAAAGTCATAATACTTAGAATAATTGTTTAATAAAATGATTGTATTCTTCAAAAGGACTTCATGTTTTAACCAAACGGCTTATAATGGGCTTAACATTGTGTATAAAATGACTTCTCAAGAAGTTCACAAGTAAAAACTAATAATCGCATTTAAATTTGGAAAATCAACTAGACATTTAGAAAACAAATGATTAAAGACCTTGCCAACATAATTTGTATATGATGAATGTTTTCCTAATTAAAAGAACTCGTTGAGCGGTGCCTGTGGCTCAAAAGATTAGGGCTCCAGCCCCATATCCTGGAGGTGGGGAGTTCAAACCCAGCTCCGGCCAAAAACTGCAAAAAAAAAAAAAAAAAAAATTAGTTATGGCCTACTTATTTATTGAAACATTACATGATAATGACAACTCAGCTATTCTAATGCAGTAGAAAACAAACTTGGGAAAATGGATTTATAAAACCTTCCATAAATGATATCATAAAAGAAATAATTCAAAAGCTAAAGACACATTTTTTTTCTATTAATTGAATTCCCTCTTTGATTTAGCCTAATGTTATTTGGCCAAAAGAAACAAATGAGTAGTTGGTTGTGGAAAATTGAAATTACGGGGATACTGAGAAATCTTATCACTTCAGGAGTGACTTGTGATAAGTTATTAAATCTGAAGAAATAAGTAGAAAAGAATTGCTTTAAGAGCTTTGAGATTTTATTGAAACTGATGGTTTTTCTTAACAAATGGGTTACAGCAGAGAGTCACTGAAAATTTTTGCACATTATTTTTTATTTTAACTTCCACAAAGATTTACTTTTCATAAAATTTTGTCCTGATATTGGAAAATGTTATTAACATATCTAAGAATTTTTTTTAACCAAACCTCAATAACATGATGTGTCTATAAGCTTCTTTTTATATATTGCTGTGAGTTGTATTCTGGGTATTAATGCAGTTCATTGTAATGTACTAAGCCTTAGTATATGAGCTAATATGATGTATAAAATATTGAAAAGCCTAAGGAAAAAAAGAATAAAAGGAAAACTTTCTTATGTTCTAGAGAGAATAAATTGCTTTCCTTCAAAATATATCAGAAACTACTACATATAAAATTCAGATGATTGTATTACAAATGAAAGCTGCTTGTCTTAGAAGAAAGACTTTTAGTAGCTACTAAAATCAGTGTCTAACTCTGATAAACACATACCGAATGGAGAAAATAGGCATTTGAGGGTAGCGTGCTCACATAATTGCCACAACAAATGGATTAATTTTTAATTTTTATGAGTTTAAATATTATTTCTTTAAAGTTTTCCCTTATGACAAAGACAAAACATAAGTGGAGAAACTTATTTGTTGACCAGAATGGTGTTAAGTTGTAGTCAAAATTCTCTGAGATACGATATTAAATTGTCTTTCCTTGTATAAAGATAAATATTCAATAATTCACAGAATTAGAGATGTTTCACAAAGAGTTCTGAATTATTCCCAGTACATATAGAAAAATCATTAAAAGAAACCACAGCTTGACCCTGTGTGCATCTCTGATAGATGCTCTAAATTATACTAAAAATGTAATAATATTCTTATATGGATTATAGGAATAGATTATAGGAAAAACGAAATAAAAAGCAAAACATTGTATTTGTGAATATTTGGTCTAGTACGAGACACAAAAACTGTGAACAGAAGAAAAATGTAAGAATTGAATAAAATATAAATTCAAAACAAATTATAAGTATAATTTACAAATACAATACATTAAAAAATTATGTATAATACTATTTTATTCTCTGGCATTCATTTCTCATTTGAGTAAATTTTTTTAGGAGATTGCTGTTGTTTAAAAGGTCATGAGTTTTTTCACAAGAATTTGTTAAATTATATTTCACACCTAAAATGGCTTTCAAAGTCTAAACACTTAATTGTGATTTTTCTGATGTCCATACTTTATTTACCGTAGGAAAAAAACGTGTTCAGTCTCAGCAGTAGTTCCTGGTAAGAACAGTGTGTATCCCACAATTTTTAGTGCATTATTGTATGGAACATTGTTTCAAAATGATGAAATATTTCTAACCATTTGTTCTCTATTGTGATTTTTGCTGATGCCCAAGATTTAACCTTTTCCTTATCAATATATTTTTTTAATAATGATACCTTGTAAGTTATAAGTGTCGCTTTCAAGGCCGGCGCTAGACTTTTTGCCACCACTATAAAATATAAATAATACGAGTACTGTCTGCTAAATTCATGAAATAAATAAATAAATTACTTACCTAAATTATCTGAATAGCTGATTTGTTAGCATCACTTGTTTAACTAGCACTAGCATGCAGTACAATGTGTGTGTATCTGAGACAGTTACAAAATGTTTTCATTGTTGCCAATGCCAAAAATGCCATTGTTCATTAAGTCCAAACAACAGTGGTCGAATTCTAACAACTGATCAACAATGCGAACTTTGATAAGCAGTTCTCAATAATCAGTTCTCAACAATTATTTGTTATTATTAAAGTTTACCATTATAAAATTAACAAAAATAATATAAAACTCATATCCTGCCAAAATAGGCACATGGCAGCCAAAAACCGTCTATTCCCTTCCTGTTCTCCCGCTGTTCCCTAGCTTGTCGTGCATTCTTACAAAAATCGGGACTTTTTAAAATGCTGTGGGACATGGGACAAATTGTTAAAAATCGGGACTGTCCCACCAAAAGCGGGATGTCTGGTCACCTTACTCTAGATACCATTTCTTATATTAATTATTGCCTGCTTGACATTATGAAGAAATTAAAAGTTTGGACCAACATTCATGCTCCTCTGCATAGGCTTGATCCAGTACCCCTGAACTTCAGCTGGTCACAGCTATAGTGGAACGATCCCTTTGCTCTCCTGACTCTCCTGTGTGACCCCGACTTTCACACCCATCCATGGCAGTGCTAGGATTCCTGCCCTCAGTCCTCTGCGGTGCC
Source organism: Galagoides demidoff (assembly GCA_963574575.1). Taxonomy (NCBI): domain Eukaryota; kingdom Metazoa; phylum Chordata; class Mammalia; order Primates; family Galagidae; genus Galagoides; species Galagoides demidoff. Next base: position 7,456 of record CAUYQV010041411.1, read on the forward strand.
TGCCCTCTGCTGTGCCCCACCCTTCACCCCATTCCAGACCCCTTACCCCCAGCCCTGCCCCACCCCAGGCCCCTCCCTCACCCTTCCCCAGGCCCTGCCTTGCCCCATGCCCTACCCTTCACCCCACCTAGGCCCCTCCCCCACCCCACTCCCTACAGCCCGCCCTCCCTCACCCCTCCTCCTCCAGCAGGTTCTGTCTGCCTGTGTTTGCCTCAGGAGTCCAAGAGGCTTGACTTACAAGCACAGTGTGTCCTCCTGGATATTTTTAAATCAAAAATTATATTTGGGTGTTATAAAATATACTACAGTGTAGTCAAAATAAAATTTAATTTTAGGTACTTTTTGGTAATGTTGCTTTGTAGTTTACACTGAGAAATTAAAAATGTGATACAAAACATTCTTTAGGGAAATATGGTTTTCAGCCTTTTAGACACATTAAACTTAATTTTGCTAAGGGTTCATTCACAGACTGTACCCTCTTAGATTTCTATTCATATTTTCCTCACTCTTGCTTGAGAAAAAGAAAGAAAAAACTTTTCCTAGAGAAGAACTGATTCTCCAATAAACACAGAATGACTGCCCAATACTTCAGTCTGCAAGTGCCCTTCTGAACCCTGTACAGACAGACAGTGACCGCTGACAGGCAGGGCATTAGGAGCGCCCAGCACATGCCCAGCAAGGGGGTAGCAGCACCCTCACTGTTGCCATAAGGTTCTTGCAGAAAAGCCATGTTGTGGAGAATAAGCATGCTTATTGAAATTGTATTTTAAATAAAGGTAACCATCTGCTCACTCAGGCAAAACAGCAAGCTTCTTTATTTATAGTTGGTTTATATAAGGAATTTTGTACATGTGCACAATACAGCAATGACCTCATCGATCCATTTAAGCATCATGTGACTACTTGTCATTAGCTCCTAGTAATCTGATAATCCACTCAACATACACCTTTTAACATAACCCTTTCAACATAACCCAATTTAAGGTAACTTAATGGAGAACATGTTATCAGCCATTACTTCTTTGTTCTTATCTGATGAAGCCTGAGACTGTGGAGGAACAAGATAGATTGAGTACCTGCCCTTGCTGACCTTGCCATTTGGAGGCTGTTACTTCGATCTTTACCAAGGCATAAAGAACTTCTTGGGCATAAAGGAATTTGTGTGCAAACTTCTGCTCCCGTGTAGGCCTTAAGTCAGGAGGTTTTTGCTGGAAACTTTTATAAGGAATTTTCAGGCTGGACTTCTCAAAAAAGCCTTTCATGAGTCCAAGTTCTATGCCATTAGGTGCATTGGGTAAATTCCTCTTCTTGTGAGGTCCCCGAGCACATTTCCATTCCTGGACCCGTCAGCAAGGGACCTTCATTACTTACCACAGATCAGGAAAGGTTACTGATGGGTATCTGGCCAGTTTCCTGAAGGGCTTTTTTATTGGCCTTATAAAGTCAACCTTAATTCCTTAATGCAATAAATGCTATTCCAGCAGAAGCCTTGGTCATGTTAGGCTCACAACCAACCTGGCCACATGGGATTCTGCCTCAGTTTCTTACAAGTATGCCTGCACAAAGTCTTTTCACTGCTCTCTCTCAAACGGGTTTTTGGCCAGAAACATATAGGCATTTTGCCTATACCTCACCACAGGCATTGAGCCCCTGGAAGGCCAGGGCTCTAATCTGAGAAGGAAAGGCCTGTGAGTTAAGAGGAAGTATCACAGAACAAAAGCAGACAGTGGTACTTGAAGTAACCTTAGCAATAAAAGCTCAAAGGCAAGGAAGGAAAGCGAGAAATGAACAAACAAACTTGCTCCAGGAACCCCTGTGGGAAGCTCATAATTAGAGGAGTCTCTTAACAGGAAGGCAAACACAACACAAGTCTCATCAGTCTTCAGGCTCAGAAACATCGCCCGTTACTTTGCCAAAACTTGAGAGGCATTGATTTATTTATCTTGCAGGTGGGTTAGACTGAAATGATGGAGTCTGGACTCCCTGACAATAAGGTTTACTGTATTGCACAACTGTTTGTAAGGGCATTATTGATAAGAACAGGGCAAAGCGAGGGACCAATATATTCTGCCGTAGTCTGTTCTGTATTATGATTACTTGTTTGCCACCAACTATATTACATTAGACTTTAGGAAAGATAATATGGTTGTTCTATCACCACATACTATTACAACAAACAAATTAAATTGAATAATCATATTATTTTGCAGTGGTCAAAAATAGTTGAAATGCTATATTTATTTTTTTGTGTATTTTTATGTATATGAAATATTTTCCTGACTTTTAAAGCTGTATGAAATTATTTTGCTTTCAGTTAAGAAATATGTTATGAATTAAAGTAAGAATTGCTCTCTTTGGGTTTTTAGAACATGTAGACTTTCTAAAAAAAAAACTTTCTAGTGAAATAAAAGTATTTAAGAAATGCTATATTTAGAATATCTTCATTTTAGTGCTCTTGTTTTGGATATGAGTAATAGTAATGTTTTGCCACAGATCCTTATTAAAATACCCAATGGATAATGTAAAATTAGTTTTAAACATGAAAGTCTTTGAAAAAAATGAATATGGTTCTCAAAATGTCTTGATCCAATCAATCTCATGTTTCAATTAAGTTGAAGACACTGTTCATATATAAGAATAGCTACAAGTATTCGCTGGAGAAGTACACAATGAATAAATCAGTTCTTTCAGTTATTATGTGTATAATAACTGTGGATAAAAATCCCACACGTCTCAGTGGTATGCAACTGTTGAAGTAGATGGCATTTGCATCCTTCATTTTGAAGCGTTCAAAATATTTTCTGGGTTCAAGTGACTTTTATTCCTTTAGAAAATATTTTTAGGCAGACATTGTATTTTCTAGGTACTATTTTAAACTCAGGAAATAGAGGAATAACTTTGAAATCTAAAGAATTTTGAATCTATAAATACTGTATATATACACACAATATATACTGCAAAATACTTTGTCTATATGCAGACAAATATATTGTGTGAATATTTATAAATATAAAATTTTGTGCATTTGACAAGGGTTAAGAATGTTAATTTAGTTTGTATTTGTCTTTAAAAGCTAGAGGGTTAATCTAGTCTAGTTTTATTTTTAGAAAAATAATCAAATGAATATTTGCCTAAGAATACCATGTCCATGTTTTCTATATTTACTCACAGAAGATGTTAGAATACTTCAAAGTTAGTATTAAGCCATAAGAGGCAGAAATACAATCAAATTGATGTAATTCCATTAAATTAGGTTAGAAAGTTATTAACTTTGAAAAAGCATGAAGCATTATACAATGTGTATGCTTTTAAGTCGTGTTTCAAAGGTTATAATATTTGACTAAGGTCAGACCAACAAACTTTTATGAATATAGGTTCTTTTCATAGTTACCTTTGAGATGATGCAGACAGAGGAGGATTCAACCCTCAGTCATTCAAGGACTGTAAAACCTCAGCATCAGTGCATAGTTATACAGTCAGTTTGATGCCTGACAACTTGTCTTTGATGGATAATGATATTTTATGGAAAATCAAATATAATTGACAGGGGAAACATTAACATAAGAACCTTCTGATTAATCTTTGTTAAGAGATAGTTTTGTTTATACATCAAGTAAAACATCAGATGATTTAGAATAAGAACAAAATATTTCTCTACTTTTCAAATTCAAAGATCTTTAAGAAATTATACATTTAATATGACTCTGTATATGACATCATTTATTCTGAGTTTAATACAAAATATCAAATTAAGTATGTTATACAAAGAATATAAATTTTATGTATGTATATTTAAATAATTCTTTTATTTTCTCTTTTGGATCACCAAATACTTGATAAATAATCTCATTTCCCTTTTATTATTGAGAAATTTGGTTGCACCTGTGGCTCAAGGAGTAGGGCGCCAGCTCCATATGCCGGAGGTGGTGGGTTCAAACCTGGCCCCTGTCAAAAACCAAAAACCAAAACAAAACAAAAACAGAGAAATTTATGAGATGAAGAAACTTAAGCAGCCAAATGAGATACCCTGTCTGACCACTCAGTGTGGCGCCTGGATGTCCAGTAACGCGTATACTGTTCTTGCTCTTTTAACCCCTAACTTATTTGTCAAGGCCTGGTGTGAGTCCTCCACGGCCACTGCAGACAGCAGAACCCACCAGGACTGCTAGGAGCATGTCCTCCTTCTCCTTGCGCTGATGCTTTTGCAGGTGCTGAGGTGTAGAAAAGACCACAGTGCCTGCACTCTCACTCCATCCCCCGTTTCTGCAAGGCAGCTAATATTGTCCTACTGAAAATTTGGAACTTTATGCTTCATTTTATTCAACAGATGAAGGGGAGGACTGTTGTCCTGTGGCCCTGGTGAGATTTAACTTTGAGGATGTGCAAATTCAGTCTGTTACTCTGAGACACAATTCTGTCCTGTTGTTGTCTACATTATTATTTTTCCTACTGAACTTGCTATTAGATTCCTTTTGGGTTATTTTATCTTTCAAATAGTTGGTAAAATAATATTATGATTTGAAATAATTCACAAACATTTAAAACTATAATTTATGCTATAACCATTATTTCTAAACAGTGTATTTCTCCGGATTGCAAGGGGATCAAATATACATTACTTCCAAGAACATCAAATGAATTACTTTAGATCTAACATTTTCCTTAATATTTTAGACCTAAATGTATGGTTTATATGCCTCAGTTACTATAATTTTTGTTTTAAGGAAACAACATACAAAATTATTCCTAGATTGGGAAGTAAACTGAAGAACTGATCATTTGTAACAGGAAGAAAGCTCCTGCTAAGTACAGTGAGGCTCTAAGGTATCCTGCCCAGTGGATTTTATTAATGAGAAGGCATACTCCCCAGGCGATGATATTAAAAATATTTGGCTGGAGGAGTATCATGGAAGCTACGGTGCCTCTGTAATCTTAGACTCTTAACTGTCTGTGGTGGAAGGCAATTTGTTCCCCTGTTGGGAGTACATTTTCTCATGTCTGCCTTATCAATTCCCAGAAGGAAAATTGTCTGAATGGTATTTTTGACTGACTGAATTCTAATTAATCAGCTTTTCCTTTGGTGCTCAGGGTTAGGTTCCTTAGGAAGTAAAACTCCATAATAATGTGTTGAGAATGTAAGAGGAACAAATCGAGGACTGAAATGCACTTAATATGTTATAAAAGTGGAAGCAACTATAATATTTTTATTCTATTAAAATTGACATTGAAGTCAGGTGGTGCCTGTGGCTCAAAGGAGTAGGGCATGAGCCCCATATATTGGAAGTGGTGGGTTCAAACCCAGCCCTAGCCAAATAAATAAATAAATAAATAAATAAATAACATTGAAGTCACAATTTTTATTATTTCACTAAAGGATGTTAATGTTATTAAACTACCATAGAATTTCTTTAATGTAGGTTAGGCTTTTAGTTAGAAGTAAAATAGAAATGTTTTTTTAAAACTTATACTTTGAGAGGTTAATGACTCAAAATAGTTCATATAATTATATGACATATGGTACATATAGTCAAAATACACTCACATATAGATAAAAGCCATATAAGTTTTAAAACAATCAAATTTACTATTTTGAATAATTTAGCAGAAGGGATGTTTGTTACTTGTCCTGAGTTCTTGGTGGCATATTCCTTCTTTATAGATGACATCAAATTCACTTGATCGTTTTCAAAACTTCTACCTATAACCAGGTCATTGGCATTCTTTCCCTGATGATAATAATACCTATCTAGATCTATATTTGTGCTCGTAAATATGACATGACTCATCAAATTCTACTCATTAAATTCTACTTATTAAAACTTCAAATAATGCATTCTTATAATAAAGGTCTGTGTGAGATGGATTCCCTAAAGAAGTGCTAGATTTTTAAAACTAATAGAATTAGGATCATTTACATTCATTGAAGTGAACAATATTTTGGCATCAGTTCTATCATAATATTTTATATTATGAAACATTCCAAGATGTTTCTAAGCAAAAGTTACATGGGTAAGAACTATAGACATAATTTTCTGGCATTAGTATAATGTTTAACATGGCAATGGAGAAATCACATATTCATATCCATAGAAAGGCTATCATAATCTGAATCTCTTGGGCTAAGCAGTACTATACATATTTATTCCCATTTCCCTGAGAAGAGATCTAATTGATTCTCTGGTTTTCAGGTAATGAAGAGTCCTCTCTTTAAGACCCTTAATGGTTGAGCTCTCTTTAAGACCCCCTCTCCTACAACTGGCCTGAATTTGAGTAAGATCTTAATTAAATCACCTGTGGCTAACATGTATGCATCACAGGGAGAAAAACATGGAGATTATGCAAAACTGGTCACTGTTGCAATTTCTTAACTTGCTTTAGTGAGAGCAGAGTTGTGAGTATGGTGCATACTCTGCAAAGCTTAGATTAATTGATAAACTTCTGGGCACTGTAAATAGAAAGGAAAAGTCCTCTCTAGTAGATGTTGAGATTAAAATCCAACAAATAAGAAGTAGATTATGATTGGGAAAATATAACAAATTCCATTTGGTGAATATTGATCTTAAATGGCACGTTGGTTTCCATGAAAATATACTTATTATCAAGTCTTGGAGTCATATTGGGCCCCAGGAAAGAAGCAGAGAATGAACCTATAGTGAAAAGAAAATAGAAGAGGGTCAAACATAAAATCATGGGATACATAAAAATTTAAGCATGTGTATAAAAAATATCTAAGAGTAAGAATAAGCCAGGAGAACAATTTCCACATAGGCAGCATGAAGCAACCATCCTGATTAAAATTATAAAACAAATAAGTAAACAAACATTGATTAAAAATCTCTTGGAATTATCTTACTGGAAAATAGTAAGAAAAGAGACAGATAAAAAGGAGTCTTCCTGGGGTCAGAGCAACCTTGGAATCTGTTCTTAGAGTATACTCCTTCAACGAGGCCCTTGTTTAATTGGATCAGACTGTGGAAAAATTTATGACCAGGACTTTTTTGGATATAGTGAAGCAATCAGCCTAAAATTACTATAGTCTAACAGCTCATTATAATATAAACAGACTCAGTTTGACAGAGCACAAGGTGATCAAGGGAAGAGATAGTTGAAAGGGAAAAACCCCTCTTGCCCTAAGGTGACTGCATACAGGTTCCCGGTCATGATGTGGGGGTAGGCCGAACATGGCTGGGGAATAGAATCACTCAGTGCAATAGTCTGGCTAAGGAACTAGGCAAAAAAACAGATGCAAAAAGAACAAGACTCTTTAGGGTAATGTGAGTAGAAATTGGTATCTGGAGTTATTATAGGATATTATCAAAAACAATGTTTTGTTCAATTTGTAACAAAAAAAAATTAAGACACATACATAAAACCAGGAAGTGTTATCCATACATAGGAAAAGAAAAACAGGTAACAGTAATTGTCAGATGTCAGACCTAGCAGAAGACTTCAAAGCAACTATTATGAATGTGTTCAAACACTAATATGAATGGTGCACAAAGTAAAGGAGTATAGAAGGACCATGTCCTAATAAATAGGCAATATAAACGAATCGATAAAGGTAGCTTAAAAAGCACCAAATGGGAATTTTGGGGTAGAAAAGTACAATTAATAATTGAAATGAAAATAATATACCACTTGTGTGCATCAGTGGATTTGAGCAGAAGGAATCAAGGAAGGAAAGGGAAAGTACTTCCACAGAGACGATGCACTCTGAAGAACACAGAACAAAATATCAAAAAGATATACAGGGCTTTAGAGAATAACCAAAGTATGAGTAAGGAGCGTACTTCATATGGAGTATTCTGAGATAAATGGAAATGAAGACACAATACATCAAATGATTTATTACACTTTACTACGCTTGCAAATTCTACTAAACCTATAATGAAAATTAAAATAATTTTTAACAAAATCTTTCTAAAATATAAGAGGATAGAACATTTCCCAATAGATTCTTTGAGGCCAGTGTTACCCTGACAGCAAAAACCAGGCAAGAACAACCCAAGAAAGAAACCTGCAGATTCAAATAGCATTGGTTAAATACTTAAAAGACAAATCCAGATAGCATTGGTTAAATACTTAAAAGACAAATCCAGCAATAAAGAGGGTTATACATCATCAACATGTAGAATTCATCTTATGAATGTGAGGTAGGTTTAATATTTGAAAATCAAAGTAATGCGTCATATGGACAGAATAACAGACAAAACTGCATGATCATAGCAATATATACAGAAAGAGCATATGAGAAGTGTCAACAGCATTTCATGACAAAAGCACTTAAAAAAATCAAGAACAAAAGTGAATTTCCTCAAGTTAATAAAGGGCATATATGGAAAACTCAGAGCTAACATAACTTAATCGGGAAAAAGAGAATGTCTCACCCTAAGACAGGAAGAAAATGAGGATGTGAGGTCTTTCCAGTTGTCATCAACTAAGTTCCAGGGAGAGGATTGAGAGGTAAAGAAAAGGAATAAAAGGGAAAAATGCTGCTCTGTCTGATGCAAATGGAATGATCTTGTGTATAGAAAATTACAATGAATGTACTAAAAGATTATTAAAGCTAATGAATGAATTCAGCAAATCTCATGTTAGTAGATCAATATGCAAAAATTCATTATATTTCTATGTACTACAATAAACAATCTGAAAATGAGATTAAGAGAGCAATTTCAACATCAACAGAAAGGGTGTAACACACGGAACTGAAATGAGTTGTTAAAAGAAATTGAAGAAAACCTACAATAATGTACCAGCATCTTGTACTTATGGATTATAGGACTTAATATTGCTACAGTGACAAAACTTCCAGATTTCTCCAGGTTCTATGCGATCTTTAATGAAATCCAACTTGGTTATCTATATATATTTTTGCAGAAGTTGATAGGGTGATCTGAAAATTTATATGAAATTCAAGGGCCCCAGAATTGCCAAAACGATCTTGAAAATGAAACACAAGTTTTGAAGCCTTATGATGCCCGATTTCATGACTCATTACAAAGGTACAATAACCAAGATGACGTGGCATTGGCATAACAGCAGTCACACGGATGAGCAGAATAAAATTGAGAGTTCATAAACAATTATACTTATAGTCAATTTATTTTTGATTTGTGCATAGACATTTGAATGAGGAAAGAAGCATATTGTGAACAGACAGTGCTAGGACACAGGCAAAATAATGAATCTTGACTCCTTCACACAACACATAATAACTATAATACCACAGAAGAAAATAAAGGAGAAAGTCTTCATGGTTGAGGGTTACATGAAGCCTTCTGAGATACAGCAAAAAAGCTCAAGCAGCAAAAGAAAAGGTGGATAAATGGGATGTCATGCAACGAAAATCTCGTGTTCTTCAAGTGACATCATTTATAAAATCAAAAGAAAATCTATAATTTCTGGAAACGTGTTGACATTATTTATCTGAAAATGGGCTTGTGTACAGAACAGATGAACAACTCTTACAACTCAATAATAATACGATGATGATCCAATTAAAAAGGACAGACCCTGAATAGGCTCCTCAGATGCAAGTGTACTGTACCAGTGGATAGCTGTGAATGAAGACTTAGATGCCACTTCATGCCCACGAGGGTGGGTGTGCTCAAAAAGAAAAGTGATGACAAGGGTTGATGAACATGTGGAAGCACAGCCCTCACTGCCGGTGGGATCGAAGCAGTCTGACAGTTCCTCAAAATGTGAAACCACTAACCACATAACCCAGGAATTCTACTCCAGGGACATACCCAGGAGAAAAATTTGTACATGGATGTTTACAGAAGCGTTATTCATTATAGCTAAAGGGTGGAAAGGACTCAGGTATCCATCACCCAATAAAGGGATAAACAAACTGTGGTCCATCCCTATAATGGCAGAATATTCAACAGTAAAAAGAAGAAAGTGATGAGACTCGCTCTGTAAGTGAATGGACCTTGAAAACAATGGGTAAGTGAAATGATCCAGTTACAAAAGCACACCTAGTTTGTGATTCCATTTATATGCAATCTCCAGAATAGGCAAATTCACAGAGAGAGAAAGTAGATCAGGGGCTGCGGTGTGTGGACTTGGGTGGAAAGGAGGGGACGTAGCTGCTGGTGGGCACTGTGTTACTTTGACATGATGAAATGTGCAGACAGTGGTGATGCACGACTCCGTAAGTAGTGAAAGGCAATGAATTATAACATTTAAATCAGCAAATATATGGTCTGCAATTTCTATCTCATTTAAGCTGTTAAAAATAAATAATGTACTAGAGGAGAAGTCTCTCAATTTTCTCTCCCTTCTCCTCCCTCACAACCTGCATTCCAGGGCTGAGACGGAAATCAGACACACTGGAAACTCTCACCCAGAGGGCCTGTGTTCTCATAAACACATAGTGTAAATTTCCACATGGAAAGATAACTTACAAATTACATTATTGTAGTAGCTTTCCGACTAGGAATGTAAGAATATAAAGAATTTTCAGAAATGTAGAACAGATGAGGGTGTGTGGGTGGGAGAGGTAAGGGCTGAAGGTGAGCAAGGACTCTGGTGACCTGCTCTCAATTTCGGCAGGTCAGACACACACACACACTGCCTTCCTGTAATTTTTTTGTATTAGAACTTAATTGTGGATATTAGGCTTAACGTATTTATTTTTAATTTGGGAGAGATTTTCTATTTCAAATATAGTTTGAAAACTATTATTTTCTATAGGATTTTGTACATAGATTTGCATAACACCTGATTTGAACTTTCAGATTATTTGGGTTAAAGTTTTAAGCACACACAGAGAGATTCAGACGCTTTGTTAACCAGACATTGGCACTGATAAATGGTAGAGCTGGAATAAACTAAAATTACCTTTCATGATAGTGCTTCCCATCAGCAGAAACGTGGAATTCTAAGTAGTGTGTTTTCATTTTCCTAATTAAAATATTTTACCATCTCTGTAGGGACAAAAGTGGGTTTCATTTAGTAATGGATCTCTTGAGAACAATTAGGTTTTATGTATTGCTTCGAACATTAATTTAAAGACATAATTCAAGGTACAAGATTTAAAGTGTATTTTTAATAAAGAAAATACAGAAATACTACAATCACCTTTCCTTAAATTCAACCAAGTGGTATTTAAAATTTTGTATTCACTCATTTTCTTAGCCAGGACTTAAATACATGTAGACATTTGAAAGTTGAAAAGTAGAGTATTATTTCTGCCAAACAATATTATATATAGTTAATATTTACATGTTTTGAAAACCTTCCTTTGTGAAGAAAACATAATTGTTGTGTGCAAGCTTTTTTATATATATCGACACATCTTAAATTAGTATGTCTTTAAGAAGATCACAGAGAATGACACATGAGGACTTTGTCACACTTACAGTGAGCATAAGACTTCCCTGGCCTCTGTGTTGAAGATAGAGTGGTATTGGTTCTTTAACGGAGGGAACCCTAGATGAACCATCACATTCCTTTTGAGAAGACCTTTAAATTCTTACCCAGGAAGCTGGGTGCGGTGGCTCATGACTGTAATCCTAGGTGGATTGCTTGAGCTCAGGAGTTCCAGCCCAGACTGAGCAAAAAGGAGACCCTATCTCTGTTAAAACTAGAAAAATTCGCTGGGCATGGTGGCAGGCACCTGTAGTCTTAGCTACTGGGGGAGCTGAGGCAAGAGGATTGCTTGACCCCAAGCGTTTGAGGTTGCTGTGAACTAAGATTCCACAGTAGTCTAGCCTGGGCAACAGAGTGAGACCTTGTTGGAAAAAAATAAAAAATTCTTACCCTGTAAACATGAGAAAACTTTTTACCAATTATATCCCTTTCTACTTTCTACCTATTAACAGATAAAGTCCTGGTTCTTTAGGACACCCATTATACAGTCTATCATTTATTAAATCTTACTGTATACCTCTTTCAGTGGTATGAAATTTTTATGAATGTGTATGTATATGTACAAGTATATGGATATACATACAGAAATTATTTTCTATAGTAAAATATGCTTTGTCTTAGCATAATAGATACATGAAAAATTAAACCTGTCTTTCTTATTGTCTAAGTGATATTGGGTATAAACTTCCAAATTATTATTCTTACTAGGAAATATTTTAAAGAGCTGTGAATTGAATCAGGATGACCTACTGAAATATTCTTTCATAACTGAAAATAACTATTTAAATTTATGTAATCTAATTTCCTCACTTCTGAGTACTGCTGCTCATTTTTTTTCTCTGAGCCCAAGGAACATCATGATGTAATGAGATAAAAGATGGTGGGAAAGGAAGGAAGATAAAATATTCACTAGACCAGTGGGTAGCCTGAAGGTAGGGCATTAAAGATAACAATGTCTACTTTTACATTCCATTTAGAATCATCCCAGATCTTAAAATGTAATAAAGGATACTTTATTTCCTAAACACTCTCATGGGTCTTATAGAGTGTAAGTGCTAGAAAATTATAGAATGTAAGTGCTAGAGAAAATGTAGAAATTGCTTCATCAAATCACTTTGTAGTTTAAATAAGTAAATTCACACCTCACAGGTACAATGCACACTGGGCACACTTACAGCTTTGACTCAGATGGTACAAAAGCAATTTATGTGACTAAAATGTTCATACTCCATAATGTTTTGAAATAAAATTTTAAAAAATGTTTCACTATGAAAAACAACAAAAAATAGAATATTGAGGTCCAATGATCAGATGATTTGAACTCAGATTTGTTTTAAGACGGGAATGTCCAGAGACTAAGCAAGACTAATTGAAATGAAGATTTATGATATAAGAGAAGAAGAAATAATCAATTGGAAGAGGTTTTAAAAATTGTGGAGTGAATAAGATCCTAAACTCTCATGGAGTTCACCTTTAAGATGGACAAAGCCACTCAATATGATGTGAAGCAGAAAATTTTTTTAAAAAGAAAGGATAGGAGATGCTCGTGTGGCTCAATGGAATAGGGTGCTGGCCCCATATGCTGGAGGTGGTGGGTTCAAACCCAGCCTCGGCCAAAAAAAAAAAAAAAAAAAGAGAAAGGATGGATGCAGCTATAGGAATTTTGTTAGATTTTAGATAAATGTTGATAATCTTATTTTTAAATGGATTTTTTAAAAGAAAAATTGAAAACAAGTTTATTTGGTGAAAATAAATTAGATGGCCACAGCCACACAGTTATACATCTGAGGCGGGTGGAGAAATTGGTCTCCATTCTTATCTGTTAAGGAGGACTGGAGATTTTTGACCTAGAAGGACAGGTGGACAGAGCTGAGAGCCTGGCTGAATCTGGAAATCAATGTGTGCAGTTGTTGGATTATTTTCCCAATATCATCAAACTGTTCAGAGTTTTTTCAAAACCTGGCAGACAAAACAGATTTATTCATCTGAGTTCCCACACACAAAGTCCCAGGTTAGTCTAAAAGAAAAATACTGCAGCAAAATGTTTGTGATATAGGCATAGTAGATATCAGAATCCACATTCAGTAAAGAAAGATGAAAAGTTACCTTTGAAAGGACCACCTCCTCCACGGCCTGACGGCTCCGGCTCCCGGCTTTATGCTCAGGCAACACTCTCTTCCTGTCCAGAACAGCCCCAGAAATCTCTTACTCAAATACCGTGTATTCAAATTAATCAAGAAACTTTTACACCCCAAAGTTTTCATTTTTTTCAGGCCTCAATGTCCACACCATGAAACATGAAATTTGGCTATGTTTTAGTGGATCTATAACTTCATGCTGACAGCTAAAGAGAAGAACTAGAAGGAAATGTGTCAAGTCTAAATTTTAAGGGAAAAGGGAAAGACTTTGGAAATTAAGAGTTACTGAAAACTAGAAAGTATTTCATTCACTTTAATGTTTAAGGCAGCATTTCTGTTTTGTCAATTTCTCTCGTTTTTGTCATTTCAAAAAATTTTCTTATTCTTCCATTTCTTCACATTAATACATAATACTAAATAAAATGGAAGGATATAGTTAATATTCTATAACAACTGCTTTATTTGTTTCAGGGCAGTGTAACTTTTCTAAGGGATAAGACTAGACCATTGACAAACTACCTACAGTATTAAACACAGAAATAAGCATGGTCTTCTCATTAACCTTGGATACATGTATCAAGGTGAAAAAGTTAGAGCAGGGTGGTATGTTTTTATTTTTAGCAGGGCAGTATATCTTTATTTTTCTCCACAATGTTGCCTTCTCCTCTTCCTTCAGTTCTAATTTTATCTAAGAGCCTTATATTGCATTTTAAAGATAATTATTTTGTCACTGTATAGCTTGGAAACGAGGACAAGCTGAAAGTATAGAATACACTTTCTAAAGGTTCTTTTTAAAATGCTAGACATTAAAAAAAAAGAAGAAGAAATGACCAAATGACATTCATAATGCTTATTAAAAGTCTTTAGATTATCTGACAATTATCTAGATTGGCTTCCAATGCTTTTCACCACTTAGTACCATTAGAAAGTTTATTGTCCTAGCAACTATCATTTCACAGACCTTGAATTTTTAATATCTGGGACCTTCATATTAGCAGGGACATATGAGAGTTTCTTGCTTTGTAAGCTAAATTGAAGATAGAAGCCTGTATTACAGACTTTGGAGATTGTGGCCATCCTGGAACAATTGTATGTAGTGTAGGTGCAAAGAGTGACAGCCCAGATATAATTAGCTTTTTAATGGGAGACTTCTGTGAACCTCTTACCAATTTTATCCTTTGAAAATATGCATTTTAAATTAGATCTGCTTTAACTGGGCAACTATGTGCATCTATGGAGCTGTGCTCTGTCTAAATCCATGCTGTGGAGTGAGAATCCTACGTCTTCTTTTAATGTAATTGTCTGTCTGTCTCTACCTGTCCCAGGTCTGTCTGCAGCCACACCAGCCACTTCTGCATTCCTCCTCCTTCCCTTTGGTCTATTCACAGGCAGCAGTCTCCAGAAGTCCTCCCCTTTCGTGGGTAGCCTTTCTCCTTCTGCCTTAATCCATTATTCCCATAAGTTTAAAAATATTTTGTTGTTTTCTTCCATCCAAAAAAAAAAAACTGCTGAAAAAGGATGGTCTGTCACTGCCACCTATTTCTCTGCTCTCATCTACTCCGTGTCCCCATTTCCTTCCCCCGTGCTATTTCTCTGATTCCCTTCAAGTCATATTTATCCCTTACTCTATCGCTCAAATTCTTCAAGGTCACCACTGAGCTTTATACTGACAAAACAGTAACCAATTCTTTGTATTCACCTTAGTGAGAGTCGGTTGATGATTAGCGTATTTGTCAAGATTAATCACTGCTTTATTCTAGAAATACAGAGGGTGCCACAAAACAGATGCGTATTTTAAGGCAGGAAAATACTGTATTAAAATTGTAATGCTCACGTCATGCATGACTTCTATAATTATAATAGATATACAAAATAACGAGTGCTATTGGCATATGTCAAGTATTACAATTTTAATACAGTTTTTCCTTTCTTAATATATGTATATATAAAGTATTTTATAACTTGACTTCCAGAAAAAAAAAAAAAAAACTGTATGCTGGCTATCTTTCAGTCTTTCTAGTGATTTTTTTTACTTTTTTTTTCATTTTGGTGACAGTATTATTTTATTCTTAGCACTTTGATCTTGAGATGTTATAGTGTCTGAGGACTTAATCCTCAGAGATCCATTATTTCATTTAGCTTCATGCTTTCAAAAATTATGTTTATTCTAAAATTTGTATAGCCAATTAAGACTTCCCACTTGAAGCCCACATTCATGTATGGTCCTATGTTGCTTAAAAACAGGGATGTGTTTTGACAAATGCATTGTCAGTGGGTTTTGTCATGTGAACGGTAGTGAGGGCAGGCAACAGACAAACCTAGATGGTGGAGCCCACCACACACCTAGGCCACGTGGTGTGTTACTGACCTGAATAATGTAGGAACCCATGACACAAGGGTAAGAATTTGCATATCTAAAAATAACAAAGGTTCAGTAAAAATATTGTGTAAATGATAAGAAATGCTACACTTGTGTAGAACATTTACTGTGAGTGCAGCTTGTGGGACTGAGAGTTGCTCTGGGTGAGGCCATGGGTAGTGGTGAGAGGCTATGAAGGCCAAGGGCACTGCTGGGAACTGCAGTGCACTTTGCTCACACTGGACTCTTAAGCTGCACTGATTTCATAAAGATATTTCCTTTTTTCAATAAGAGGTTAACCTTAGCTTACTGAATTTATAAACATTTAAATTATTTTTTACCTTTTTGATTCTTCTAAAGAGTAGAGTTGAAACGAAATAACACTTAGCTTAAAACACAAACATTATACAACCGTACACAATTTTTTTCTTCATATCCTTAATATAAAGCTTTATCATACTTTTAAATGTTTTCACTATTTAAGGCTTTTGGTTGAAAATGACACGGACACAGACGTCAACTTCAACCTACATGAAGTCAGGATCCTCTCCATCACTGGATTCCATTTCCACATCTCTCCCAACAGTCAGTTCCTGGGGCAGTGACACACATGGAGCTGTCATCTCTGAGGACACCTCCTGAAGGACCTGCCTGAGGCTGCTTTATAGTTTACTTTATTTTTATGTGAATAGTAGAAGTATACTCTAAAATAATCATACAAAGTGCAGTAAGATAAATATATAAACCAGTACCATGGCCATGTAGTATTGTTATCGTGTATTACGTAGTTAACACATGCAGGACTCCTAGTTGGCTGTGCAGCAGGCACATTTGCACCAGCAACACCACCAACCCCTGAGGAGTGTGCTGTGCCGTGATCTTACAAGACCGTGGCTGTGCACGTCCATCAGTGATCAAAACAGTGTCACGTGATGATAACTATGTACGTGGCCCAACATAGGTCCTTGGATGTCCAAAAATATTAAAATTAATGTGTCCAAATTTCATTCTTGACATTTACTCTCAGACCTATTTCTTTACAATTTTCTTCACTGTGCACATTTTCACATTTGTGAAGTCAAAAGTCTTTCGTCTCCTTCCCTCTACATTTCTCCATTAAGATAGTAGCTCTTCTCCCAAAATACATCCGAATCTGCCTCTTCTCTGCCTCTCTCCTGCAGTCTCATCCAGCCCAGCGCTGTCTCCTGCCTGGGCCATCGCTGCAGCCTTCTAAACTGAGGCAGAGTGCTGCATTGCCTCTGCCATCGCCCTCCCTCCTTCAGTCTATTCTTGGCACAAAACCAAGTGATCATGTTAAAATAAAGCCAATTCAAGTCTGATTACTGTCTCTCAGTGACTTTCCATCTCCACTCTCCCAAAGCTGCAGTTGTCTTAATGGCCTGTGATGAGTCTGACCACTCATCCCCACTCATTCTGAATATTGCATAGAGCCACGTGGGACCATTTGCACCTGCCAGGCCTGGGCTGGAACGCTCTCCTAGGTTGTCTGCCTGAATCTTTCTTGTTCCCCCCTGGCCAACTCCAATGTCACCTTCAGGGCCAGGCCGGGCATTCTCAGATGCCCTTGCTGAGACCAGTGCTTCACTTTCCAGCCAAATCAGTGCTGCCTGTTCCTACATTCCACTTGACTTTCCTCCAGGAACTTGTTGCTAACTGGCAAACTAACTACACTAAATATTTTGCTTACCTTTATTTGCTTAAAGTATGCTTGCCCCCACTAGCATGTACAATCCAATAGAAGGAAGATGAATTTCCCCCTATTTATTCCCTGCTGTATCCCTGGGGCTTTGATATGTTCCTGGTTTAATAAATGTGGTTGAATAGATTAATCTTAGCTTGTATTAACTTCTAATCATTCCTTATTCCAAGAGAAATGATAGCATAGTTTGGTAGGGCCAAGACGTCTGTTCACTCATCTGACGTTTCTTTTTTTTATTTAGTGCTGACCATTACAACCAGTCCTGTGCCAAGCTAGCCAAGATGTTGCCTTTTCACATTTCATGTTGTGATATGTTTCGGTTTCTGTTATGGTGTTGAAATGATTAATTGCTTATATCTGGGCTTTTAATACCCATAGCAAAAACTTTTCTGGTGTTCTTCTCCCCCCCCCCCCGCCCCCACTGACATTACTATAGTTCAAATTTAAGCACAAGTGTCATCAACCATATTTCTAAAAAATCTATTAGTTTCTACTGTTGTGAGTTTTAAATCCCAGCCTCTGGAGCGCCCATGTGCGCTCTGCACGCACCTACTCCCCCTGGTGCTCTGGAACGGACGTTCTTTTTCTCATGTTCTGCTTTTGTTTTGCATGCCTGACTCTTTCTCTGTGCCTCTTCAACTCCTACACAGCAATGGTGGTGTCTGGAGTTTGACAATTTTGTAAAAAGAAACAAACTTCAGTGTACAGCCTGGCCCACAGGGATCCACATTGCTTCTCATGAGCAATGTCAAATATTCTCCTTGGCTCCCATAATTCAAGCTTTTATTCTTTTGTGCCCCTCAATGTCATGTAAACGTATGAGAAATATGCTTGTGCTTTGCAAACACATCAGAAATAACTGCTTCCTGCTAGTTATTTATCATATTTCCTTCCATTCTTGTTAGTCTCCTAGAGATTTGGGCAAGAGGTTATCCTTCATGTCAGGGGTGGAAAACTTTGTTTATTTTAGGAAATTGAGTGAAACTATTTCACTGTGTCTGAACTTGAGGATCTGAACGGATCAGAGCATGGTCAGAGCCAAGATTCTGTTGTAAAAACTTTTCCTTTGCCTTCTGTTTTCCATTTTCTTTGCAGAAAATTTATTGCAAAGATAAGCAAAGCAGGACACCAGTTAAAGTGGCAAGGGCAGATTCTAATTAATCATATACCATCATAGGAGTTAAGAGTGTTCAGCATGAACTGAGCTCAACCTGAAGTGTGCAGAGGTGGGTGATTCAAAGGGAGAATGGGGGTGCTGGTAGGGGTGAGGGGCTAAGTAGAATTGTAGAAGTGAAAAATTACAGGAAGTAGGGAGGGGTTTGGTCCCTATGAAGCCCATCTGGGTTTGCTAACTGGTGCTCACTGAAGTTAGGTTGCCCCCCCAACACCCCACAGAGGCTGGGCTGCAGGGACCCCTCTGTCCCCCCCACCCCACCTCTGCCATCTGCACTCTGCACCACTCCTTGCCTGTCTGCACCTCTGCTCCTCTAGGGGCTGGTGGTACAAAGTGCAGACTCTTTGGGCAGCCTTGGACTTTCATAGGCAGGCACTGAAGAGGGGTAGGGTCGGCCTAGGGTGTGTCCTGGAGCTGTGAGAGATATATCAGTGTTTGTTCAAACCTAGTCAAAATGAGGGCCCAGAAGAGCTGGGCTATAGTTTGGGGAAGGTGAGGACCCTTGTCATCTAACACAATGGAAACTTCTAACTCAGGTTACTGCCGAGGCACCAACATGCTCACAGCGCTTTGTGGATTGTAAGCAACCCCTCTGTACAGATTAAGGTGGGCATCCTGTCACCTGCACCAGCCTGCACATCATCATGCAGACAGTTGTCAACTCAGCGTAAGTTCTCTCACTGTGCTAAACCTCTGTAATTTGATTAGTGCTTGTTGAAACGCAGCAACGACTTTCCTTTGACTTCTGGGAAGTAGCAGGCTGCTGAGCGTCTTTCGGCTCTGGTCCTTTCAGATCTGCAAGTTCAGATATAGTGGAATAGTTTCACGCAATCTCCTTAAACAAACAAAGTTATCCTCCCTGACATCGCACTCCCAGCAACTGTTTGGCCATCAAAGGTGGAGCAGTTTGCAGGAAAATGTATGTTTTATAAAGCAATTTTACAAGTATCAGTTTATTTGATTTATACAAACTTCCTTGAGAAGAAGGCAGGGAACTGAACAATATTCTGTAGATAAGAACACTAAGAAAAAGTAAGTGCTTGCCAGCAGCGATGAGGCAATGAAGCCAGGGTCTGCTGGGAGGGGCCTGGGCCTCCTACGCCAGTGCTGTTTCCAGCTGCACTTGGTGTCTCACCAGGCCTGGTACACACTTGCCGTATTGTGACATATGCTATTTGAAAGTCCTATCACAGAACAATTTCTCTGGAAACGCTGAGAAAACATGGAGACAAACGGAAGTGATGAGTCTCAGTCAGTAGCTGTGGAAAGGTGACTTGTCCTAAAGTTGATATTTTTTTAAAAGGCCCAACTTCAAATGCTTTCTTCCCCCTCAAGTTACATGACCATGTGGCAGTTCTATTTACCCATCAGGGTAAATACCTCATGTTTTTTTCTTTTCTTTTTTCCCCCAGCTACACTGTGACCTTCCTGAAGGTACGGGTGTACATATTACTAATGGGTTTCCGCAGGTGTTGTAACTATCTTTAAGTACTCTATGCACACACACAGACCCATGTGTGTTTATACATGTGTGTTGCTTTGGAACAGTATTAGTAAGAAAATCCAGTTTTTGCGGAGTGAGGCAAAGTAAAAACAGCCAGAAATGTCAATAAATGTGACTATAGTACACTCAGTTAACATATCAAATTGTGAAAGAAAAAAGAAGAAGAAAGAAAAAGTTAATAGGGACTATTTCTCTGAAAGGTGATTGAAGTATTTTTCAATAATAACCGTGAAATATTTTAGGATATGAACAGTCATTTAAGTTTGACAGTAAAAACTCATAAATGCAATTTTAATATCTTAGTATAATTTTCCCCTTTGTTTTGGAAAGAAATATAAAACTATATTGGGAAAGTTTCTCAGTTTTTCTGTTTCTTCACTGTAAGCCTTTATCAGGTTTAAATTCTAAAGTTATTTAAAAGATTACATGCAACACTTCCTTCAAATTGGGTAGAACTGAACATTGTGTAATAACAAAATAAGTTACCACATGACTCAGTGACTCCACTACTGCAGACAATCTGAGAGAAATTAAAATCTTTACTCACACAAAAACTTGTACAAAAATGTTCATAACACCATAATTTAAAATAACCAAAAGGTAAGGAGCGAACCAACGTCCATCAGCAGATGCAGAGAGAAACTGCAGGAGCCAGAGGACGGGATGTCACACAGCAGAAGTGGGTGGGAGGGTGCACATCAGTCACAAGGTGACAGACCCGTCACATGTCACCCTGGGGGAAAGAAGCAAGTTGCTCAGGCCCCCGCGGGATATAATCTCCTTTACATGAGGCAGAATACCGCAACAGAATGCAGATTAATGGCTGTGCGGGGATGTTGGGATGGAAGACTGGACTCATCAACATCGAGTACAGGGTTTTCTTTTTAATGATTAAAATGTTCTGGAATCAGATTGTGGTGATGGTTCTACAACTCCATGGATACGAAAAACTGCTGAGTTGCATAATGTGAATTTAATGAAATATGAATTATCTCAACAGAACTGTTATAATAAAAGGTAACAGCATTTTATCTTTGTTGAAAATTTAGAGGCAAGAAAGTTATTTCTTCTTATTAGGTAAAACAGAAGTGAAGATCAAGTGTCCATGCTCTTTTCCCTCAAATAATTACAGTGTTCCTGTATGAAAATCAGAAACCTTAGTAAAATATTCATGGAAACACCAACAATTGTCATTTTTTATTATGTTGTTAAACTAAAAGAGTTTTATATTTAATTTAAAAGATACATTTAAATTCAAGAATAAAACAACACATTTCAACTGTTGACATATTTATGGAAAGATTTTTTTCATCTTACTTTAATTAAAAAGCAATGTTATAGTGTGAAATTTACTTTTTCCCTAAAGAATTTCTTAGAAGAAAACTATATTTAGAAGATAGATATTTTTTGTTGGAATTACTTGATACTTACTTTGTGTTTTTCTCTAAGAGGATCTGTTGTTTTATGTATAAAAACATTGTATTAGTGACTCCAGGGGGAACAAACCTGATTTGGTCATTTTCTTTCTGGAAAATGCCCAAATGGAAATTGCTTGCTCACTTGGCCTTCTCAGGGAGAGTGGAGTGATGCTTCCTGGTGTCTCCATGCTGTTCTCTGAGTCTGGGCTCCATCCAGAACAGCCCAGGAGAGGCAAATTGCATTTGTGGTTGGCCTGTGGTTATTGTTCTAGTTAAAAAGACTTTGCCAAGAACCCCAAATTGTATTAGGACTTTTATTTTAATCTTCAAGATTTGAAAAAGGGTATATATTATGGGAGCAGTGAGCAGCACATAGATTAGGAGCAGAAAAATGTTATGTCCATGGAATGACAGGGTTTTATTCAGTGTCCTGAATTTGCAGTCCTCTGTGGGAATGGTATGAAACGACTGTTAATGATTTCTGAAGGGTGGATGTGACAGTGTACACAAGCGTTAGCACAACTCCCTCAAGTGATTATAAGAATGAAAATATAGCAACTTGAACTTCTGTTCTCTCTTTTGCCCTGTGGATTTTTAATCTACATTTGGCCAAGTCATTTCACATAAATTGGAGATCAATAATTTCCAAAAGATGTTTATTCTGGAATTCCTAATAAGTTTGGGAAACAGTCACTTTAAACATTTGTAACAAAACCTCGTGGTTTCTCAAATTTCAGGAGGGGAAAGGAGACCATAGCAAGCCATGGTTCCCGGGATTAAGTGGCATTCAGGATAGAGGATCTGTATCATTGCAGCTCGGTGGCTGCCACTGTGCCTGCTCGCCCGGCACCACTTCCCTCCTCTCCGGCACCACTTCCCTCCTCTTCTGAACTCCTCCACCCCTCTCTGCCAATTTGCTTTTGCTCACAGCGACTGGATCTTCCCTGAAGAAGGGGCAAATTGCTGGGACTTTACATCCCATCCAATATTTGCTCCTGCAGTGTCTGGCCTGGGACCTGACCTATTCTAATTATTTCTATGTAGAGACCTCTGAGGCCTTTGGAGAAACAAACTTCCTTAGTCATCTCAAATAACTTCCAGAAGAAATCCTCTATCCTTCCAAGTAGAAGCAGCACCAACTAGCCCCAAGGTTGCTTAGAACTAGAAGGGGAACCACCCCTAGAATGAACCTAACTTCTTACAAAGGAAGCAGAGGGAAGGACAGAATTGCTGTCTTGGGACATGGTTGCACTGCAGAAAGGGACTGTGTGTGCGAGACTCCCCTGTCCAACCAGAGTGAATTATATTTGTGTCCTTTGTTTTAAGCAATAGAAAAATATACCAAAAAACCAGAAAGGGTCATATACTACATTTTTTGTATTGTTTCTTGTACTAATACTTGGAATGATATAATGTAAAAAAAGTCTAAAACATTTTTCTTGATACTGTTAGGAATAATGATTAAAGCATGCATTAAGACAAGAAAGAAAAATTTATATTCAAAGCGAGGAAGCAACGTGAACATAGAGCATGGTATACAGGATGTCTGTAAAATTCGTGTGCAATTTAAACAGTCAACTATTTAAAATCGCACATGAACTTTATGAGTAGCCTGTATATATGTACTATGGTAAGTGTCATATAAATAAAAATAAAATATCATTTTATTTTGTAAAATGCAGCAATTTCTTCCAAGTTAAAGAAAATGGATAATATTTAATATTTGGTTATATATCTTCATGTAAACTTGTCACATAATTAAATGTATTCATCCTAAAGACATTTTAAAATGTCCTGTTTTTCATCTTATAAAGAAAAAGAGTAGATATTATTTCAGTAAAATGACATACTCCACAGTACTGCTGAAAAATGAAAATACTTATAACTATGCTTCATAATAATTATTTAATTATATATTTCAATACAATACTTGTTTGTTAAATAACATTCAAATGCATATTTATTCAAAGTAAACTCAAAATATTCCATAAGGATTAAAAATGTGAAAACTGATGCTTTAGAAAAATCTTCCTGGAAACTAGCAAAAATTATTGTCATTTTCTATTAAGATTGTGAACTAAAAACATTTTACTTTATTTAACTTCAAAGAAGAATTTAAATTTAGGAATAAAGCAATGCATTTCAAATGTTGATTTAAACGTTGGCATGATATTATATACATATAAGGACAGAATTATGTTTACCTGATGGCATTAGTTTTGAAGTAGACTGTAGATGTTGATTTATATATACAGATCCTCATTTCAGGCATTATATGATAAATATTTGAAATTCAGACATAAAACTCCATGCTATAGAATTAATATATGATTAATTAATCATATAATTAATTAATTAATATATAATTAATAAATGATTTGTTTGTATTTCTTGGGTCTGTGAGGCTGGACTCACTGTCTTCAGTACTTTTTTCTCTGCTGCTTAGATTAACTTCCAGGAGCCTGTCCTCCAGCTGGCTCTCTGCCCCTGTCATCTCCACACTAAAACCACGTCCGTCCAGTTTGTTGTATTTATTTCCATTATTTTGCTTTTCATTTCTATAACATATTTTTTGTAAATTTTAATAATTGTTGACATTGTATATGTTTTCAATTGTTCAAGAGCATTAGATCAGAACAGATCCGGATGTTTAGGGTGGTATGGCCGGAGACTCAGGAGCATTTGAAATTGCTTATTGAAGCATCTTTTATGATGATTGCTTTACAATTCTTGCCAGGTAATTGCAATATGTGATTCCTCCAGTTGTTGGTGTTGGAAGAATGCTTTTTATCTTTCAAGCTGTGATCATCTTGCTTCTCAGGATGATACATGATTTTTCACTGTACACTGCCTTTATTGTGTCTGGAGGATGCACACATAGACCCTGGGTACTACTTCAAAACTTTTTATTTTATTTTATTTTATTTTATTTTTTTAAGCAGGTCTTCACCTAGTTTAGTTTACAACATAGATCTTGGCCTGGCTGTCTGGCTGTGTTAGCTCTGTTTCTGAGCCTGTGTGGTGCAGGCTGGTCTGAATGTTTATCCACTGGTCTCTGCTGGGGCCACTGGAGGGGACAGAAGCAGCTGCCCCAGCCAGCCTCCTTGGAGCACCAATCAGGGAAAAGCAGCCCCGGGTCCAGTAGAGCTGAAGAGCAAGTCCACCCACTACAGAATCAGCCCGTGAGAGGAGTTCAGATGATGAGAAACACCCCCAGGTGGCTGTCCCCAGGGCGCCCTCGCTCATGCGGGTGTATCCTCGCAGTGCCAGTGCCGCGTTCCTGGGTGGCGGACATTCTTTCCTGCAAGTTGGCAATGCTGGGGTTCCTCATCAATGGTGTCTGTCGGTGGGGTCGGATTCCCAAGCTGGGGAAGGCGAGCACCTCAAGGGCCACTTAGTGCCACAGGGTTCTGATGAGTCCCCCGTTCAGGCTTTCCCCAGCTTTCGTGGTGTGGCGGGACTCCATTCCATCTCCAGGTACCATGGCCCTCGCTGGTCTGCCCTCTGCCGCAGCGAGCAGGAAAGGTTCAGCCTGGCGTCCTTCCCCCGCTGTGTGGGGGTGTCTGACGCCCCACTTCTGTGCTGCTCCTCGTGTCCCTAGCCGGATTCTGCCCTCTTCCTGCCTCTCAGAGCTCTGCCTCTGTGAGCGCTTGCGTTTTTCCCCCGTTAGGTCCCCTGAGCCTGCGGCAGCACAGGACATGGGACTGTGGGACGTCTGCAGCTCTGGGCACACCCTGGCTGTTTCCTTCACTCCTAGGGACACTCATTTCCTAAAAGGGAAATTCAATTAGCAGGATTTGGGATTCAACATACTTAAAGTTGGGTTGGCTAGACAAAATTTAAAAGGCGAGAAAAGTAAGAACCTTGCACTGTATATGACAATTCTCTGGTTGTGACTGACAGCTGAGTGACAAGGGCTTCCGCGGGGTTGCAGAAAGGAGTCCCAGCAAGCTGGGGGTAGGGGTTCCTGGGAGGAGTCCCAACTTTCCTGGGAAGAAATTTAGAGCAAGAGATCCAAAGATTTGATAGAGAAATTGTATTTTTCCATAGGAAGGTCTGCCCGGTGATTAAGAGTAGCACTAGCTCCAGAGTGGTGATTGCAGGAGTGGGTTCTCTCCTCCCCACCCCTCACCCCGCCAGTGACCTCACAACCACCACCAGCTGCTCCTTGCAACCATCTCCTATAAAAAATTGAGCCAGTCTTAGACTCTGCCTACAAAGTGCGCTGAAAGAGTCGATGGGCCACTGTGTGCAGCCCAGTGCAGTGTGTGGGCCTAGACCTGATAATTGTTATCTTCAGTTATTAGTCAGGATGTGTCCAGTAACTGAATCTTTATTATGTAAAGTTGTGTAATCATTGTGAGGTTATTTTTGTAATCATCGGGGATGCCGTAGGTGGACTTACACATGGATTGTGGATGGACAAGTGGATGGATGGACGGATGGATAGCTAGGTGGATGGAGGGATAGCAGAAAAATCCTCTCACTATCACAGTGGATACTGCCAGAGAATGCTAGCTGATTTGATTCGGCCTACAGCTTGCCTCGGTAAATCCAATTATGTGTCAACCACCTGTTTTGTTATATGGCTTATTTGTTAGAACAAGTAAATTAGATTTCTCATAAGATTTTAAAATGATTATGCTAAGATTTATACAGATGCATGCTGTATGTTGCTCCTGTTGGCCATTAGATGCTTGTCCATAGTCACAAAACTAAATCAATGTATTAAAGAGGCACCAAGACATTTTCTCACAACCTGTGAGTAGTAGTCCTGAGTAATTTTTGAATAATTTCAATTTTTATTCTTCAATCCCAGTTTGTCTTTTCCAGCAGTGGTCCCCAACCTTTTTGGCATGAGAGACCAGTTTCATAGAAGACAATTTTTCCACAGAGCAGTGGGGAGAGTGTGGCAGGGGAGGGGAAACCTGGGAGGAGGTGGCACTTAGATGGTAATTCCATGGGGAGCCGTGCAAATATAGAGGAAGCTTTCTAACAGGCCACAGACCAGTACTGAGTCTCAGTCTTACAGGGAACCAATTTCTCAGTCAGCCTATTATTTACTTGTCAGATTTTTTTTTCTGTTTGTTTAAATCACAACTGGTGTTCCCCATACCTATTTGTAAGGATGTTGACTGTCTCTTTGAAAAGTTGCTAAGCTACCTGAGCATCATTTCTGAAGTTCTCTGCACACTGATGCCATATCACTTGCATGCTTGTGGTCTGGGGACTGATTTTTATACAGCTAATTGACGACTTAAAATGTATAACTTCATTTTAGCTGCAATGCTTTTGTGAATTTTAAATTAAATATTAGGTATTTGTGGAGTTTAATGTTCTTACTGTGCCTAGTATAGGAATGGGAATATAAATACCTCTTAGAAATTCTTTGAGTATTGAATGGTAACTATGTACATTAATGCACTTCTGGGGTACAGTGTGGGGTTTTCACATGCAATCTGAAATACTTCCATCAAACTGATCAACACAGCCTTCATGTCATTTTCTCAGTTATAGTTTTAAAACATTCTGATTCTACTCTTGGAGAGTTTCACTTGTACCCCTGTATTTAATGATTATCTTTAAGGGATACTTCCAAAATAGCAATCTACATGTGTCACTCACACACCATCTTATTTCTTTACTTCCTCTGTTTTCTAGTGGTTCTGAACTTATGGTGAAAACTCAGCACACTTCATACTGCATAGGTGACACTGTGCTGTACAGATACCCAGAAACCTTTAAGTGCATAGTAGGACATCTGTAAGGTGACCAGCCAAGGGACTATAACAACTGGTCAACACACAGAGATGGGCAATGTAAGGAACCAGGCCTACTGTAGTGCTGTGTGCACGTGGGCATGTCCAGTCTATGAAAACTGGTCAACTGCAGGAGGTGGTCAGTGTAGATGACAGGTGGTCAACTGTGGAGGTTCTACAGAGGGATAATGTGTACTAATGACTTCTGATATTATTACCCACCAAGAATAACAAGCAGTAAATTCATTTTTCTGCTTTTACTTTATTTCCAAGATGTTTAAACACAACTTCTATCACAATTAAGATACCTGGTAAATGAAAATTTGCCTGACTTTCACGATTATACCTATTCTGGCAAGTATCATTTTTTACCTACATTCAGAAATTCCTAACTCTAATGACAGCCTTCGATAGTCACTGCTTGAAGAATCTCCATGTGTGATAACTGGAAGTGCTCTCAGAAACACAGGGCAGACCTGCTTTTGATGCTTCTTATCTATGGGGAGAAGTAAATGATAAGACTCCAGTGTACGAATGATGCTAATATAGCAACTACTTGTTCATAAGTCAGTCTAGTATTTTATGGAAAAGTGTTTTGTTGGGAGAAATTAAAAAATGTTCTAAATCTATACCTTGGGAAATGACACCTGCCTTCTAATGGAAATCCTAAACGAAAGGTCATCAAACGAAGTTAATGATTTAACTGTCTGGTCTGCTTATCACCTCTGAGAGAAGATGACCTGAGTTGTAACATTCACTCAGCCATTTATACAAACTAAGACTCAAAATAAATTCCATCACTGGAATTATTTCATCCGCTAATAAGGTACTCGATATCCTATTTCATGTGCTTGTTAGATGGATATTAAAATGTTAAACAAATTAAGCAGGGATTATCACTTCTCTCTCTAAAGCTATATTCGGTCGTGCTAATGTAATTTAGTTGGACGATAATAGAGAGAGATGGGAAGAGGTAAGAAATTAGCATATGTGAACTGAAAAAAAAAAATTGTGGAGCAGGACCATGGCTGCTTTAGGTAAGAGTCTATATATTCGGAGCCAATTGCTGGCATTTGTTACTCTTCATTTAAAAATCTGTAAGAAAGCATCAAAATGAATTCAATTCAATCTTAATGAGACAGCTCTAGTGAGGTCCTATTCACTGTGCCTGTTCTAATTAGCATGAATATGTCCTCAATGTCAAATGTGACAATACTCTTAACTAAATTAGTGTTAATTCCGTAATACAGGACCAAATTTGAGTTAGTAGCTCTAAAACAGAATTTGCATATTAACATTTTGATAATGAAAAGCAAAGAAATTCAGCCTAGAAAAGAGTGGGTTCATGATTGCTTCTGTAAAAAGGGAAACTGAGTCTGAGGGTGACTGTGGCCAGTACAGTGCCTGCTTCAACACACCCATGTGCTTTTTCTCTGCCATCTCCCCAGAGGGAAATGGAGCCCATGCAGCCTTGTAAAACTAAATGGAAGTCAGACAATCCTCCCCTAAATTATTGATGACTAACAGTATTTGTTAAGACTCTACAGCAGAAGACCTCAGGTGCCCCTGTGGAAGTTATTAAGTATAATTCTTGATTTTTAATTGCCGCTTACGCTGAAATTACTACCTCTTCAAGATTTATACAAAGATAATTTAGAGATTTAGTTTGAGGTGGATGTCGACACACACTAATTGACCTTAATTCACATGCATTTCTAAAGTGATATGAAGGATAAGGGCGGAGAAATATATGACAAATTAGAACTTAAAAAAAACACAAAAATTAAAAATAACTGCTAATAGGTGGTCTTGGCTGATTTCACATTTTAGTTCTAAAATGTTTAATATTTTCCAAACAAAAAACTATAAAATCACTATTTGCCTCTTTCTGTGGGTCAAGCAAAAGACTGCCAAATTATGAACTTTGAATTTATACCTACCAATTCTCCAGCTTGGCTAGCACTGGAGGTGAGAACATTGATAAGAACAGTTCCTGGTTTGAACAGGCACAACATTAAAATAAAATGTCTCAATGCTGGGCTGGCACCTCCCCTGCTCTGTTTGACTGTCCTAAAGGCTAGAAGTCTGGAGAGCTGAGTTTCAGTGTCCTGGACACCTGTCACACAGAACCTCTGCGACTTCTCACGCATAAAGGTGAAGAGGCAGAACCCCACTGGTGGAGCCCACGTGTGGCCACTGTGGGACCTTTTCCTTTCTGATGCAAAACAGAAAAAGGCAGAGCTATTGGGGGAACAAGAGTGAAGGAGGGGACAGGTCCACGGCTGCACTGGTACGTGGTTGTTAAAATGTTAGACAAATTAAGCAGGATTACCACTTCTCTCTAAAGCTACATTCAGTTGTAGTAATACAGGGTCACCCCTCCCTGGAGATGGGTGAAACGTCAGGGTACTGAAGGGGGAAGAATGCTGGCCTGGACCACTGCAGAGGGGCTTCTGCTGTCATGGCCTGCAAGTCCCTGAGTCACAGAATTGACAGGTGACATCTGGGGGTGCTTACTATGTGCTAGGCACCCCTGACATGTACTATGTCATTTAATCTTTACAATGGCCTGGGACACCTCATTACAAGTACCACTAGAGGCATACTCCAATATTCCTGGTGCTGATCTTGGCAAAAGCTCAGTATCCCTCAATTCAACCCATTTTCCAGGGAGCAATAAGCAGAGACTGAAAAAAAGAAAACAAACCTTAAGAAACTGCCTGTTTTATAAATGCAGAAAAGAATGCTTACCTCCCAGGGCTGATCTGATTTAATGAGGGTCTGAGGAGCCTAAGATAGGGCAGAGTAGGGAAACGTTAAACTTTTCTTAAAGATCTATCAAAATTGTATTCTAAGGGTTGGATTTATAGTTATTAAAACCTTCTATACTAGATTACTGGGGACTCATGGTTCACATTAAAAGCAGACATAAGTCAAGTGGGTCATGCCTGTAATCCTAGTACTCTGGGAGGCCAAGGTAGGTGGACTGTTGAGCTCAGGAGTTGAAGACCACTCTGAGCAATAGGGAGACTCCCATCTCTACTAAAAATAGAAAAATTAGGCCAGGCATAGTGGCTCACACCTATAATCCTAGCACTCTGGGAGGCCAAGGCAGGCAGATGGCCTGAGCTCAGGAGTTCTAGACTAGCCCCAGCAAGAGTGAGACCTCATCTCTACCAGAAACAGAAAAACTAAGGTGAGAGGATCGCTTGATCCCAGGAGTTTGATGTTGCTCTGAGCTATGATGCCATGCACTCTACCCTTGAGAGCAGCAAAGTGAGATTCTGTCTCAAAAAAAAAAAAAAAAAAGAAAGAAGAAGAACTAGCTGGGCATTGTGGTGGGCAGCTATAGTCCCAGCTACTTGGGAGGCTGAGGCAGGAGGAATCACTTGAGCCCAGGAGTTTGAGGTTGCTGTGAGCTAGGCTGACCCTTCCAATCTGGGGCAACAGAGTGAGACTGTCTCTAAATACATGCATACATGCAGATAGAAGGAAAAAGGCAGCAGAGAGAATATATACCGTATAATTTCATTTACACGAAATTCTAGAAAAGATGCAACTACAACTAATCTACAGGAAGCAGGCCAGAGATTGCCTGGGGGCTGAGGCCTGGGAGTAAGATGGCTGGGGGATGGAAATGACCTACACCTGGAATGGGCAGCATAGCACAGGTAGGTGTATCTGTCAAAACTCACTGAACTATACACTTAAAATGGGTGCATTTTGTTGTAGAGAAACTATACACCTCAATAAAGGTAACTGGAAAAAAAGCAGTTCTAAGAAAAAAAAGAAGCAAGCAGAAAATTTCACACCTAGATGTTGAACTGAATCTCTTCTGCATGCTCGTATTTTTTTTTTTTTTGAGACGGAGCCTCAAGCTATCCCCCTGGGTAGAGTGCCATGGCATCACAGCTCATAGCAACCTCCAACTCCTGGGCTCAAGCGAGTCTCCTGCCTCCGCCTCCCAAGTAGCTGGGACTACAGGCGC
>CAUYQV010041415.1:0-10054 GCA_963574575.1 Galagoides demidoff
GCTCACAGCAACCTGAGACTCTTGGGTTCAAGAGATCCTCTTGCTTCAACCTCCTTAGCAGCTAGGACTACTGGTGCCCATTGCAACGCCTAGCTATTTTTTGTTTAGCAAGCCCAAGCCAGGTTCAAACCCACCAGCCCCATGCATGTGGCCGGCACCCTAATTGTTGAGCTGCAGGTGCCAAGCCTATAAATTCTTTTTTGATGGTAAGTATGTTTCCTAAAACACTTTCAAAATATAGATCTCTAAAAGGTACTACAATTCCATACTGTGAGTTAGTTTATTAAAAAAAAAATTTAAAGGTGAGTGTAGTAGCTCACGCCTGTAAATTTAAAGGTGAGTGTGGTGGCTCTAGCCCTTTGGGAGGCTGAAGTGGGTGGATCACTGGAGTTCAGGAATTTGAGACCAGCCTGAGTAAAAGTGAGAACCTCCCCCTCAAAAAAGTGAGACACTCATCTCTACTAAAAATAGAAAAACTAACTGGGTGTGGCAGCAGCATGCCTGTAGTCCCTGCTACTCAAGAGGCTGAGGCAAGAGGATCATTTGAGCCCAAGAGTTTGAGGTTGAAGTGAGCTATGAAGACATCATGGCACTCTACCCATAGTGAGAAAGTGAGACTCTATCTCAAAAAAAAGCAAAACTAAATATAATACTAAATATGAGATTACTACAACTAGTTTAGTGTTCAAGTTTTGATGTTCCATTTCATTCCTTTTTTTATTTTTTGAGACAGAGCCACAAGCTGTTGCCCTGGATAGAGTGCTGTGGCATCATAGCTCATAGCAATCTCCAACTCCTGGGCTCAAGCGATTCTCCTGCCTCCGCCTCCTAAGTAGTTGGGGCTATAGGCGCCTGCCACAACACCTGGCTATTTTTTGGTTGCAGCTGTCATTCTTGTTTGGGAGCCCCATGCTGGATTTGAACCCGCCAGCTCAGGTGTATGTGGCTGGCCTCTTAGCCACTTTGAGCCACAGGTGCCAAGCCCATTTCATCACTTTTTAAAAGAAAGTCTCACTCTAGCCCTAGGTAGAGTGCTATGGCGTCATAGCTCATAGCAACCTCAAACTCTTGGGCTCAAGCTATCCTCTTGCCTCAGCTTCCCTGAGTAGCTGGGACTATAGGTGCCTGCCACAATGGCCAACTAGCTTTTCTATTTTTTAGTAGCAATTAGGTCTCACTCTTGCTCAGGCTGGTCTCAAACTCCTGAGCTCAGGCGATCTGCCTCCCTTGTCCTCCCAGAGTGCCAAGGTTATACTCTTGCTCAGACTGGTCTCAAACTCCTGAGCTCAGGCAATCTGTCTGCCTTGTCCTCACAGAGAGCCACCAAGCCCAGCCCACTTCATTCATTCATTTTATTTTTTTTTTAGAGACAGAGTCTCATTTGGTTACCCTTGGTAGAGTGCCATGGCATCTTAGCTCACAGCAACCTCAAACCCTTGAGCTCAAGTGATTCTCTTGCCTCAGCCTCTCAGGTAGCTGTTACTACAGGCTCCTGCCGCCATGCCCAGCTGTTTTTTAGAGATGGGAGTCTCACTCTTGCTTAGGTTGGTCTCAAACCTGTGAGCTCAAGGAATTCACCCGCCTCAGCCTCCCAAGTGCTAGGATTACAGGCCACTGTGCCCAGCACTCCCATTTCATTCTTTAAAAAAAAAGGTTTTACTTTTCCTTCTAGAGACAGAGTCTTGCCCTTCTGTCCAGGTTGGAGTGCAATCCCGATCAAGCAATCCTTCTGCCACAGCCTCCTGAGTAGCAGGGATTACAGGTACCACCACATACCACCACATTTAGTA
The DNA here is from genome assembly GCA_963574575.1 of Galagoides demidoff. NCBI lineage: Eukaryota > Metazoa > Chordata > Mammalia > Primates > Galagidae > Galagoides > Galagoides demidoff. The sequence continues at coordinate 1,791 of CAUYQV010041415.1, forward strand.
ATTTTTAAAAATTTTTTTATAGAGACGGCAGACTATGTTGCTTAGGCTGATCCCAAATTCCTGGCCTCAAGTGCTCCTACTACCTTGGCATCCCAAAGGCTGGGATTACAGGTGTAAGCCACCATGCCCAGTTGCTTTTCCTGATTTCAAAAGAAGAGTTATTATTAAAAAAAAAAAAAAAAAGGAAAATACAGGAAAGCACACAAAGAAAAAAAGTGATTACTCTATCTAGATATAATCTATGTATTTTGAAGGCTCTCTTTGTAGTTTTTGTTCTTTCTCAGAAACTGCAATTATTTTTTATTTTAGGTCTATGCTAGCCTCTTCAGATAAAGCTGTATACAAAGAACTTTATAGAACAGAGATAGAATAAGTGGCATACAATGTAATCTACCCTTCCCCTCTACCCTTCTGTCATGATGAAGCTACTTCTAGTATTACTTTGTCCTATCTGGACTGCCATATGGACACATTTCTATTTTTAACAGAATAATTGAAACTGGAGAAAACCAAAAATTTTCAGATAAATATTTTATTTATGTTAGTACACAAAACAGAATAAAGTTGCATATATTCATACACAACTATTTACAACTACATAGTCATATGTATAAAGACAGAAAGATATATCCTCAGACATTGGGGTTCTATTTCCTTTTCATTATTTTATAATATACTCAACAAAACATTATGATGAGGTAGGACTATTTTAGTACTAGAGAATCTTATACAAATGAATTTGTTCAAGAGCTTCTTTGTCAATATCCTCTTGTGGGTATACATCATAGTTCAGTGGTATTTCTTCAACCCACAGGGATAACTGTACATTAGTCTAGAAAAAAAAGATAAACACACATGAAAATTGCAGAGTGATTCTATTCTCTGGAATTTCAAGCAATCTTCACTAATTAAAAACTGAACACAAAAGATTTTTACTACAATGGACAGGACAAAGTCTATGTAGTACCACGTGACTTCTCTGTCATACTAAATGATAGATTATAGATTCAGGAACCTAATATACTCTGATTTTGGAATTTAAAAGAATATAGAAATTATAATACAAATTGAAAACCATGTACACTAAAAGATATATATATATTTTTTTATAAGAGACAGAGTCTCTCACTTTGTCACTCTTGGTAGAGTGCTGTGGTGTTACAGCTCATAGCAACCTCCAGCTCTTGGGCTTAGGTGATTCTCTTGCCTCAGCCTCCTGAGTAGTTGGGATTGCAGGTGCCCACCATAATACCTGGCTATTTTTTGTTGCAGTTTGGCCAGGGCTGGGTTTGAACCGGCCACCCTTGGTACATGGGGCCAGCGTCCTACCCACTGAGTCACAGGTGCTGCCCAAAAGATGTTTTCATGAGTATGGAAAAGTATGGGAGGGTCACATTGCTCATAGGGTGGAAATCTCATAAAGAGGCAGTGAACAGGGGAAACTGGGAAGATGAGCACCTTTTCTTTACACATCTTTTACAAATTTCAGGATCATTTATTTCCCTTGTTATAATAAGCATAAATACCTCTTATAATTTACTTAATTACTTACTTATTTATTTATTTATTTTGAGACAGAGCCTCAAGCTGTCCCCTTGGTTAGAGTGCTGTAGCATCATAGCTCACAGCAACCTCCAACTCCTGGGCTCAAGTGAGTCTCCTGCCTCAACCTCCCAAGTAGCTGGGACCACAGGTGCCCACCACAACGCTTGGCTATTTTTTTGGTTGCAGCCATCATTATTGTTTTGGCGGGCCCGGGCTGGATTTGAACCCGCCACCTTAGGTGTATGTGGCTGGCGCCTTAGCCACTTGAGCCACAGGCGCAGAGCCGTAATTTGTTTTTTTATTTTATTTTTTGAGATAGAGTCTCACTATGTCACCCTCAGTAGAGTGCAGTGGTGTCTCAGCTTACAGCAACCTCCAATTCTTGGACTTAAGTGATTCTCTTGTCTCAGCCTCACAAGTAGCTGGGACTATAGGTACCTGCCACAAGACCCAGCTATTTTTCTGTTGCAGTTGTCATTGTTGTTTAGCTGGTTGGGGCTGGGCTCAAACACACCACCCTCAGTGCATGTAGCTGGTGCCACAACCACTGTGCTACGGGTGCTGAACTACTTTTATAATTTAGATAACAAGAATTTCTTTAAAAAGGTTTTATTGATAATTTTTTTTTTTTGAGACACAATCTCACTCCAGCCCAGCCTGGAATGCAGTGGCTTGTTCATAGCTCACAGCAACCATAAACTCCTAGGCTCAAGTGATTTTCTTGCCTCAGTCTTGGCTAATTTTTAAATTTTTTGTAGTGATTCTCCTGCCTAGGCCTCCCAAAGTGCTAAGATTATACATAGGCATAAGTTACCACATCTGGCATCATTGTTTAATTTTTTGACGGGAGAAACTGGTAGTTAAAATTGGCAGTGCTCAAATGTAAGAAAAGCAGCATTAGAGAAAATGATGATAATATTCTGTATTAAGATGGCCATGTACAGTGGCTCATACCTATAATCCTAGCACTCTGGGAGGCTAGTGCAGAAGGATCGCTTGAGCTCAGAAGTTCAAGACCATGCAGCCCAATTCATAATTGCTAGGTCATGGAAAAAGCCCAAGAGCCCATAGATCCACGAATGGATCAATAAATCGTGGTATATGTACACTATGGAATACTACGCAGCCATTAAGAAAGATGGAGACTTTACCTCCTTCATGTTTACATGGATGGAGCTGGAAAATATTCTTCTTAGCAAAGTATCCCAAGAATGGAAGAAAAAGTATCCAATGTACTCAGCCCTACTATGAAACTAATTTATAGCTGTCATAGGAAAGCTATAACCCAATTTTAGCCCAGGAATTTAGGGAAAGTAAGGGGAGGGGAGGGTGGGTGGAGGGAGGGTAATTTGTGGGATCCTGCCTATGGTTCATCCTATAAGGGTACATGTGAATCTCTCTAAATGTAGGATATAAATGTCTTAACACAATACCTAAGAAAAGGACATGAAGGCTATGTTAACCAGTTGGATGAAAGTATTTCAAATTGTATATAGAAATGGTAAACTGTACCCCATGATAGTATTATTGTACACGGCTATGATTTAATACATAATAATAATAATAATTTGCAGGAAAAAAGGGCAGACACCCAAACCATCCCTGGCCAGCTGGGAAGTTTGGTCAACCCAGTCCCATCCCTACTTCTCTTTCCTCCCTCAGGCCCTCTCATCCCCACACACTCCTGGGCGTGCAGTCCCTCATGCTGTTGATGGCAGCTGTGGCTGTGAGTGGGGTTGAGTGTTGGTGGCATACATCTCAGCCCCAGCTTCCTCAGCCCGTATGTGCCAGGGAGCCTGGAAGCCCAAACTTGCACTAGGCAAACGACACTTAACTTCTCATCAGCCAGCATTCAATCTCGATGACAGAAATAGATGAAGAATCATGAATTTGGGAGATCCTTGAGAACACGGCTGCCCCAACCACTGACCCTAAAGGAAATAGTTTCAGTCACATAAGAATAAATATTGTTGTTAGAAATTACCTAGATATTGCACCTCCAAAACCTACCTCAATGAATCGTGTTTATATTCAGCAACACAAACAGCCAGAACCCTGTCATGTTAAGCCCATCCCTCTGGTAGTCTGTGCAACTGAGAATGGCTGTGAAACTACAAGACTGAAGTGTTAGGAAGAAAGAGCTCCATCCTCTGGGACTAATTTCCTCCTGTCTGCCAATGTGGAACACACCCTACAGGACAGTCCCTTCCCACTCTTCCTAACACTTCAGTCTTGCAGTTTCACAGCCATTTTCAGTTGCACAGACTACCAGAGAGATGGCTTAGGAAGGATAGTTTTCCTATTATTTTTAGATCCCGGAAATTTGACTTTATAATGACATCATAATTCACAGATACTCCTGGTGACACCTAAATGCCATTCTGCCTCCCCTGGGCACAGCCTGCCATCTCTACTTTCTTCTCAGTACAGATTTAAGTCTAGAAAGTCAAGATTGCCACATCCCAGGGATTTGCACACTTGTTCTTTGGCTTTTAACCCCTCTCTGGTTCATCAGGGACATCTCTCTTTCTTTTTCTTTTTTGGAGACAGAGTCTCAAGCTGTCACCCTGAGTAGAGTGTGGTGGCGTCACAGCTCACAGCAACCTCAAACTCTTGGGCTTAAGCAATACTCTTGCCTCAGCCTCCCAAGTAGCTGGGACTACAGGCTCCTGCCACAACGCCCAGCTATTTTTTTGTTGTTGCAGTTGTCATTGTTGTTTAGCAGGCCTGGACTGGTTTTGAACTCTCCAGTCTGTCTTAATTAAGACAACCAAGATGAAAGCTATCACAAATTTAGTTACAGAGGGAAAAGATCTATCAGAACTTTGGGTAGGACATATAATGCCTTGCAATTGCTGGGTACTGACATATTTGTTGAATTAAATTAATTTCAAGCCCAAAGCATTCTTTTCATAAAACATGAAGGTGTGTTTCAGCGCTGCCAGTGAGAGTCTGTTCCCACTCACCCTGCAGTGAGCTTGGGCTCATTCCTCAGTCCTGTGGTTTGCTTATGGGCTATGCACCTAATGTGTGAGGGATAGAGCTCTCAGTTCGGGGTGGTCAGGAACCTGGGTCTAACCCTGATGACACCTAAAGAAACCTTAAAGAAACCACTTTACCTCTCAGGGCTTGGTCATAAACATGGACCATAAACAAGAATTATATTTCAAACACCTCGATCATAAATTCCGTGATTCTATTCCTTTACTCAGGTAAATTATTAAATTATTATAAAAATGTTGTTCATATGAACAATGGACATGTGAACATTTAAAACATAAAAATTATGAATACTATAACAACTATTTTCCATCTACCAATATTTAATACATCATAAAATTTTACCATACTTCTTTGAAATCTTATTTTAAAAGAGAGACAAAGAAAAAATGAAAGAAAGAAAAAGAAAGGCAAACGTCCTTCTTTAAAGCCCCGTTTGGCAACTTCTCTGGTCCTTACCACTTCATTTCCCACTAGTGAGCTTTTTATTTCCACCTTTATTTTTATACTTTCATCATATATGCACAGACCCATAAACGATAATGAATATTTTGTGCGTGTGCTTTAAATTCTTACATAAATAATGCCATGACTTAAACTCTTCAATTCCTCTTCCTTCCCATTTTAACTTCCTTGGATTTAGGATCAACAGTACTATTTAATCAGCCTGTTAAATATCTGTCCTCACATATCAAATCCCTTATACTATTAATCATTTTGTTTACATTTACTGGTATTGAACTTCATTTAACTCTTTGTTCTTTCTTATCATAATCTAAAAATGTACTTTCTTGAAGGGAGAAGGAAAATTCTCATTCTAAATTCCAGAATTTAAATATTGAATGAGAATAACAATTATAGAAAATGATACTATTTTGTAGAGCACTTTCTGTAAAGAATCCCTGACAATCTCTAGAGAAAAGGAAAAACGATTCCAACGGACGTAGGATAAAGAATGATGTTTTTGTTTCATTTTTAACCATCATCCATTGGGAGGACTTCAAAAAAGGCTTGGCTGGGCTGGTAACTTTCTCATACTGATCCATCAACATCATCTCTCTTACAAGATACACACCAGGGAGACCCCTGCCTTGAGGAACACCGTGGCAGGTGTCCTCAAACTACGGCCCTCCGAGAACATTTATCCGGCCTGCCAGGTGTTTTTGCTGCTGCTGTCTGTCCTGCTTAGCAGCCAACTCGTCCCAGGGCCCGCAGTCCAGACCTCCAATGGTCTGAGGGACAGTGAACTAGCCCCCTGTTTAAAAAGTTTGAGGACCCCTGCTGTAGAGAATACCAGCATATGATGACAGGATCTGTTGACAGTCACTGCTCTAGATACAAGGCACCAGGAAAAAAGGACTGAGATAAATCAAGGCAGATGTTAACCTTTATTTAGATTTAAATCACATGCCTTGTAATTATCAGACCAAAAGAAAATTAGAGTAAGCATTATTAAATTCCCTTCAGCTAAAAATGGGGAGAGTGATAATGACCACTTACTTTGGAACATCTCACATCAATATCAGAGTACAAAACAATATTCTAACATCTGGTGGAAAATACAACTTCTGCATTTTATAAATATTACTGCTGTGGGGTAATGAGAGTCCAAGTGATTTGATAAAATTATGTAAGGCAATGAATTGTCGAGCCAGGATTTGAACTCTAATAGAGAGAATATTAACCAAAGAAGATCTTGCTGTGAAGGAAGAGGAAATATCTCTACAGAAAATGAAGCACTGTGCATCTGAAATAGTGAGCAGATTAACTCCCCATTTGGCAAGCGCCTGCCAGTTGGCAGTTACCCACCTGGGGAAAGGGACCTTTTCTCACATCCTAAGAGACTGGAGACATGTTAGAAAACTCAGCTTAGTGTCCAATGGAGTGTGTCAGACTGAAGTTGTGATGTTAAACTATATGCTATCCTACATCTCGGATTGCAAAATAGAAATTCAGAGAGAAAGGGTTCTGAGAAGATCTTTCTAGCATACTAAGGAGTATGATGAACTGCCTGGAGAAATCAGAGATGATGAAGGGAATTTCTTAAGCATGAAAAAATAATCTTTACACATGAGGCACTGTTTCTGATCCTCTAGAAAATAACAAAGGGAAACCCAACATCAAATGCAGGCCTTGGTGTATTTTCTCCATGCTTTCCTGAGCTCTCGTCATTCATTACTACACAAAACAAGCATTTCATGCCATTCTTAATTGCTGGGAAAATGAGTACTTAATACGTTTATATGTGATCGAGATTCAATCCCTCTCTGCCATCACGCTAACATTTCCTGAGTAATTCTTTCACGTAAGGCACTGTGCTGAGCATTTCATATGCATTTTCCTATATCATCATCATCACCACCACTCTCGTCATCTGTATAAAATACTGTTGTAGGGAATAGATTGACCTAAGCAAAAAAAACAAGACTAAAATAAAAAGATAACATAACAAAAAGGCCAAATCTGGCTCAGGTGCACTTTGGTGCAGGGCTCAATGTCAGGAATCCTTTTCCTCTGGAGTCCTTCCCTGGCTCCACCATCTCTGGGTCAGCTCTGTTCTGTGCTGCACTCTTTTAAGATAGTGGGCAATATTCTCTGCCAAAGTCAGGTCTAGTGGAGAAGCTTGCCTACCTCTATCCCAACCTTCTCTGCAAAAGTCTCTGGTTCTGAGTGGATCTCACTCCAGCCACAGGAAGTGCCATCTTCTTAAGCCCTGGTCCCATGACACATCTCCAAGTAGTAAAGTAGGTCCCACTCAGAGCACCCAGGCTAAGAGCAGATAAAGGGATGGTTCCAAGACCAGCCTGGAGGCTCAGACCAGATGCAACAGGCCCCAGACCAGCCCAGTGGCTCAGATCAGACAAAGCAGGCAACAGGGCCTGGTGCAGACATGGAGAAGGGGAAGGGAACGCATGAGGAAGTGGGCTTTCTGGGACACTAGAAAGCTGGAGGGGGAGACGTGATTCCTAATGCTCTCAATGCTCCTCCCCTGACATAGCCTTGGCCTTACTGGTAGTGAGTTCGGTTTAAGAATAAGAAGTGGATAGGTGTGGTGGCTCCGACCTAAAATCCAAACACTTGGGAGGCTGACATGGGAGGAGCCCAGGACATGGACACCAGCCTCAGCAACATCCCCATCTCTATCAAAAACTTTTAAAACTAGCCAGGCATGGTGGCACATACCTGTAGTCCCTGCTACTCAGGAGGCTGAGGCAGGAGGGTTGCCTGAGCCCAGGAGTGCGGGGGCATGGTTGGCTATGGTGGTGTCATTGCACTCCAACCTGGGTAATAGAGCAAGACCTTGTGTCTGTAAATAAATAAATAAATAAATAACACAAAACAACAAGGAGAACCTAGGAATGTTTATAGATATCCCCTTAAATGGCAGCACACAGGCTGTTAGTGTGAATGTTTCTGAAATATTAATATAATGTTTAAGATTAAAAGTACAGAGTCTTGGCTCGGCGTCTGTGGCTCAATCGGCTAAGGCGCCAGCCACGTACACCTAAGGTGGCGGGTTCGAATCCCCAGCCTGGGCCTGCCAAACAACAATGATGGCTGCAACCAAAAAATGGCCAGGCGTTGTGGCGGGCACCTGTGGTCCCAGCTACTTGGAAGGCGGAGGCAGGAGACTCGCTTGAGCCCAGGAGTTGGAGGTTGCTACGAGCTGTGATGCCATGGCACTCTACCCAGGGGGATAGCTTGAGGCTCCGTCTCAA
>CAUYQV010041416.1:0-21849 GCA_963574575.1 Galagoides demidoff
TTAATTTTTTTTGAGACAGAGCCTCAAGCTTTCTCCCTGGATAGAGTGCTGTGTCATCACAGCTCACAGCAACTTCCAACTCCTGGGCTCAAGTGAGTCTCCTGCCTCAGTCTCCCAAGTAGCTGGGACCACAGGTGCCCGCCACAATGCTCGGCTGTTTTTTGGTTGCAGCCGTCATTGTTGTTTGGCGGGTCCAGGCTGGATTCAAACCCGCCACCTTAGGTGTATGTGGCTGGCACCTTAGCCATTTGAGCCACAGGCACCAAGCCAACATGAATGACTTTTAAAATGTTTTCCAGCCCTGGCTGCTTACCCTCTATTTAGTTAGAACTTTTTTTGTCAAGTGATAGAAACTCAAATCAATCTAATCCAAATAAGCAAACAAACAAAATGTATTGGTCTATATTACAGAGAAATGTAAGGGAATGAATCTGGCCTCAATCTTGGGGTTGAAATGACACTTCCAGCATGTCTCTTTTCTCCATTTCTTAACTGTACTTTTCTTTGTACTGGCTTCACACCTACATGGGCTCCTCCTCTGTGCTGGGAAATACAGTCTGTGGCTGCTCTGGGTTTCACTGTCTTTATGGTTAGAGAGCCCAAGGAAAAGAGAAGGCCTTCTCCCAGGAGTTCCAGCATCAGTTCTGTAAGGGCTCCGATTGGCCTCATTGGCTCATGTCACATTCTCATCCCTAAGTAGAGTTGCTAGATAAAATTTAAAACTCCTGATTGTATGCATATTACTATGAAAGTTTTGAGACAGACTATGTTATGGTTTATTATTTTACTTCCAAGAAACAAAGTTGACACCATTCTTTCTGATTCACTCATCCAAGTTTCAACTTTCTCAGCTTATTGGTGTTGCTGGGAGGCCTTGATTTGATTCATTTGTTTCACATTTCTTGATTTTTGTGTGTCTCAACACTTTTTTAATGACAAATTTCAGATAAACAAGGAATATTTTTCCATGAATATGTCCTATGCACTATTTCAGATGTGCTTATACCCCCCAAAATTATATTTATCTAAAATTTGAGCATTCTGTATTTTTACTTGCTGAACATGGCAACCTGACTCTTATGTCAGTAAATTGTGGCCAAGGGGATGGTGAACTCTTGAATCCTGGAGATTTAGTCCCTAAATTATGGAGACCAGGAATGGGGGAGAGATGGTTGCCTAAGGAGATTCTGTATTTCTTGGTCCTTCCTGCACTCCCACTTATGGATAGACTTTCCCAGGATCTCCATGTCATGTTGAAAACAGATCATGATCTTCACTTTCAAATATGTACTGTTTTCTTTTTGCCAAACTGCCAGTTGCTAACAACAGATGTTACTGTTCCTCTCATCCCTAGTGATTGATTATACATGTTAGGTATACTTTCATTTCCTCCTTCACTTTCAGTCCCTAAATCCACAACTTGAAAACCCAGCAGCTTCTCCCTGAGTCTCACCAAGTAAAGTCTTGCATTCAAGAAGCTGTGAGATCTAACACAGTTTAGTGCTCAGTATGAATCTGGGGGCTCAGGGGCAGCACATTTGCTGATATGAGAAGATCATAATATTTTTACAATTCCAAAAACTTATTATTTTAAGAAATAATGAACCATCATGGTAGTAAAGTCTGGACCTTAGCTGAGGAAGAAGGGCTGAATTGAAGGTTTCCTATTTGCAAAAACTACTATTTATCACTGAGTAGTCTAGTATATCTCAACCATAAGTATGCATATAAGCTTTAATTAGTCAAGTGTCTCCAGAGGAACATAGCCAGTAACCAAAAGAATATATATACAAGAGTACCAAAAAATATGTGCACATTTTAAGAAAGAAAAAAACTATATTAAAATTATAATACTCACGTTATGTTTGACTTCTGCAATTACAAGAGGGACAAGGTACAATATACAAGATAACAAACATAATTAGTGTATATATATAGAGAGAGAGGTGAGGAGGAGAGGTATTTCACACTGTTGTAGGATTGGCAAGTCTGAAATTATCAGGGTAGGACCAGCTGCTTGAAGACCCAGAAAAGAGTTGGTGTTACAGTCTTGAGTCCTAAGGTTTTTCTTCAGGCTCCTCTGTCTTTTGTCTTCAGGCCTTCAACAGATTGGATGAGGTCCACCAACACTGTGGAAATAAATGTGCTTTACTCAAAGTACACTAATTTCAATGTTAATTATATCTGAAAAAAAATCTTTGCAGTAATGTCTAAGCTATTGTTTGGCCAAAAACTGGGTGCTGTGATCTAGCCAAGTCAACATGCATGTATAAATTAACCATCCTATCTAGAAAGACATTATTTTATTTCTAATTATGTCAACTTAAACCAATGGAAGCTTTTCATTTAATATTGTCAAAATTCTTGGTAAATTGGTTTTATTTACTTGGAGAAGTCTGTGTGGTAATTGCTGAAGAACTAGGCTATTTTAAAGAAAAGTTTTTTTTTTCCCCCTTTGGACTATTGAGTAATCCCCATGTCTTCTTCTGTAGCAAGTCACTCAGAAATAGGTTGACCTTTAATGGAAATTTCATAGTAATTGTCCTCTGGCATATCTTCAACAATCAAAAAAAAAAAAAATCAAAGACTAGGGAGGCATTGACTCACTCTGAAATCTTAGGTTTATGTTTAGATTTGACACAGCATAGGAACCCAAAACTTCCTTATTAGTTAATGGGCATGTGAATTGACAAAGCAAACAAAACACATAGGGGACAAAGATGGAAGATAAAAGAGACAAACATCAAGAAAAATTGCATTCTGAGTTTTGATCTCAGGGAACAGTCCCTTTGCTATGTTCCAGAAATAAGAGAAAATGGCATATTTCAAATACAAGTTAACTCTTTTAGCTAAATTGTTCATGGTTGAATGCTCCTTTTATGTGTCAAGAAAATGACTCTTTTCTCCCTGATCTTCTATTAAAAACAGTGGGACAATTAAGTTTTTTCCTAGTGATGAATCTGAGAATACACATTGTTAAAAGTGTGCAACCGATATTCAAAGGAAGTGTAATTCATCAAGGAGTTCTTTTTGGAAAATATTGTAAAAGCTCTGAGAACTCTGATTAGGTGAGTACAGTGATTATAAGAGAAATGTTAGATTAGAACAAAAAAGTTTTTTAAAAGGTATAACAGTTGAAAAGAGCTAAGGACTGACTAATGCACAAGAGTTGAGTGACTGTGCTAATAGCAAAAAGAACCTAAAAGGACACATTTCAAATCAGTCAACAATAAAAGGTAGAGAGCCTATGGGAGGAAAAGGAGTCAGGGCCCCTTTGCAATCGCTCATTTAGGTGTTTTCTTTTAACAGCAGGCCCTTGCAGAAAAAGAGCAATCTAAATGCTTACATGGGTAGAGGGGAACCTGTTGAATTCAGTAAGACCTGAAGTACCCACAGGAACACTTCTGTTCTGCCCTTGGCTCAGTAAGCAATAGAAGTAACTGAAGGTCTTGAAGGAAAAGGGAAGAGGAAGGAGAGGAAAGCAGCACGTGGGAGCAGAGAATCTGGAAGTTTGGGGTAGTTGGTGGTGGAAGACTACAAGCTGGAGATAACAGGCAAATGAGATTCCTGAGTGTGTGGGCAGGGCTTCAGGCATGAAATGAAACAGTGCAAGAGTGAAAAAATGGGGGTCTCCCAAGGAGGAGTCACAGACAGGCTAGATGACATCCTTGAGGTTATCTGGGCTCTTTTCCTCCTACCTCTCTACCTTTTACCATTGACTTATTTGAAATGTGTCCAACCTGTTACCCGTGCAGTTTGAAATGGCATTTTGAAATGGTTTCTTGTGCTGGTCTATCCAGGTGTTCACTGTGTTCTCTAGCTATCCTTTTAGGGGGCTGCATTCTCCATTTCATTGCCTCTCTTCACAGATATCTTCTCCAGAATAGTCCTACATATGGCACTGAGAGTCTTTCTGCCCAATTTGCCATGGGCTGCCATCCCCACCAAAAATGGAGAACTATAACCCCTTTAAAAGGACAATAGCCCCTCTGTGGTGAGCTTTGGAAGAGATAGGGTGGGGAAAGGTCCTTCCTTATTTAACCCTTTGCCAAAGTGCTCCCCTAGTCTTCTCAAAACCAACATACCGACAGTGATCTATGCGAATTTCTTTAATGAAGAGTTTAAATAGAAAATTATGTTTGCAGAGAAAAAGCCACTTTCAAGTTAACTTTCATTGAAGTTATGCTCACCACAGTACTAAGAGCTTTACATGCATGAGATTTTGTTTCATCTTTATAACATCCCTACAGGGTAGGTGTTATCGTCTTAATTTTATAAAAGAAGAAACAGATCCAGAAGGATTTAGGATCTTCCCCAAAGTCATCCACCCACTAAAGGTGGTACTGAAATTTAAGACCAGTGAGTGCAGCTCCAGGGGGCATCTGCAACCACGGTGCTGTCTGTAGGCTCCCAAGAGAGAACACCTACAACTCAGACCTTCCATATCCCCTCACCCTAAGTGGGCCCCTCTACCCTGATGCTTGGGGCTTTTCTTTCCAAGCTACTTTGCTTTCAGCTCTCTGTGTAAAACTTCTATTCCTTTTCTTTGGGAAATTCTTCCCTGTCTCTCCAGAAGAGATCCCTTTTCATGTCTTTCTGTCTGTTCCCCATACACTGTCCCAAGTGTGAATCCTGTGAGCTTAAATAATACCTGGACAGGTAAGCATGATGTTCATCAACACTCAGGCTTAGGAGGGGGTCTCCAGCTTCATTGAGCAGTAAATTTCAAATCTCATTATGCACTCTTCCTTCCCCTTCACAATTTCCCCTATTATTAACATTTTCCATGGCCAGGTGTGTTGGCTCATGCCTATAATCCTAACACTCTGGGCGGCCAAGGCAGGAGGATTATCTGGTGGCAGGTGCCTATAGTCCTGGCTACGTGGGAGGATGAGGCAGGAGGATCACGTGAACTCAGAAGTTTGAGGTTGCTATGAACTAGGCTGAGGCCATAGCACTCTACCTAGGCAACACAGTAGACTCTGTCTCAAAAACAATTCATATATATATATAAAATCTTCTATTAGCATGGTACATGTACTACTATCAATGAACAAACACTGATACCTTCTTACTAACCAAAGTCCACAGTTTACATTAGGGCTCATGCTCTGTGTTCCACAGATCTATGGCTTTTGACAAATGGAGTCATGCAAGCACCATTACAGCATCACACAGACGTTAATTCTTTTTTTTTTTTTTTTTTTTGAGACAGAGCCTCAAGCTGTCGCCCTGGGTAGAGTGCTGTGGCATTCACAGCTCACAGCAACCTCCAACTCCTGGCCTCAAGCGATTCTCTTGCCTCTGCTTCCCAAGTAGCTGGAACTACAGGTGCCCGCCACAATGCCCAGCTATTTTTTGGTTGCAGCTGTCATTGTTGTTTGGTGGGCCCGGGCTGGATTCAAACCTGCCAGCTCAGGTGTATGTGGCTGGCGCTTTAGCCACTTGAGCCACAGGCGCCAAGCCAGATGTTAATTCTTTTTCACAAGACATTTTCTTTGACTACCACAGCATCTGTCCCTGTATTGAAGTCAGTGTACTTCCACTGTCATGTCAAGGAGATCTGAATGTTCTTTCTGCTTTGGAGATGGTTTCTCCCTAGAGACCTACTGAATATTACATAATACTCCCAGCAGGGTAATAGATGTTATGTGCCTTTTAAAACTTTCCTAAGATCATAATAATACTGAGTTCCATATACGCCTGGCCCCAAAGGTTGTGGATTTGGAGTTGTGGATAAATAATCCCTGCACATAAATATTCACACTAATATAAAGTAATATAAATACCTCTGCATCACTTTCAGTCGAGTTTTGTTGCCAAAGTGCAAATTAAAAAAAAAAAAAAAAAAAGGAGGCTCAGCACCCGTAGCACAGTGGTTACAGCACCAGCCACATACACTGAGGCTGGAAGGTTCAAACCCGGCCTGGGCCAGTTAAACAACAATGACAACTGCAACAAAAAAAATAGCCAGGCATTGTGGTGGGTGCCCGTAGTCCCAGGTACTTGGGAGGTGGAGGCAAGAGAATCAAGCTCAATTGTTTGAGGTTGCTATGAGCTGTGACACCACCGCACTCTACAGAGGGTGACATAATGAGACTCTGTCTCAAAAATAAATAATAAATAAATAAAATAAAATAAAGCTGTTGTCTTTTCAGAGCATTTTGGATTTCAGAATCATAGATAAGGGCTGGTGGACCTAGACAATTCATGTCAAAGAGGAGTAAATGCAGCTGTTGAAAGGACCATGGATGCACTGAGAGGCGATAGGTTCACATTTGTGCCCCTTAGCTGAAGTTGATTTAGGGTACGTGAGGAGGAAGTGTCCAGGGAATGGAGCCAGCAGATATTGACTATTTGTTTAGGAAATTTCTCAAAGTGTATCAATGAATATTAATGCACCATTACAGCATCACACAGACATTAATGCTTTTATTAAAAGCAACAAGAATTCCAACTTGAAGAAGCTGAAACAATAATGTGTCAGCTAATACACCCAAAAAGGCCATAGGGAAGACCAGCACAGGGCACAGTTAATCTGGAAGCTTGGTGATGCCATCAAGGACTGAGTTCCTTTTGGTCTGTCTGTTCTACCCTATAGATTGTTTACTCTTTTTAGGAGGACATGAGCAGAAAAAGAAAAACCATAATGCTCATAGCTTAGGCCGTTAAGCCACATGCCTCACCCATCCATGGAGCTAGCAGGAGGAGAATCACTTTCCCTGGAGGTACATAGATGCCCAAACAGAAATCAGAGGATATTGGAGCATGGAGGGCAGAGGAGAGAGGGATTGGCTGGTGCAGATGCAAGCAATTGACAACACAAGAGGAGAAATCACTGAAAGGAGTTAAGCTTCTTTGTTTTAAATAGAAAATATGTTCATGTGTTTAAGGACGGAGGAGAGAGACCAGGGTAAATTGGGATCTGGAGATCCAGTTGAGATGTTCTGGGGGAGGAGGGGAAGAGAAAGGATTTAGACAGAGAGACAGTGGGTGTGTGGCTTTGTAACTAGAACTTGGCAACTGGCCCTGATATCCTGAACTTGAGCTGCCTGATGGATGGACAGGCACAGCCGGCTACCTCAGGGCACAGTCTCTTGGGGACTGCTGTGGTCACAGAGCATTTTTTTTTCTGGCTAATTCTAGTGACAGCCCTGCCCCCAAGCTACTTGAGAGCTAAACCTATCTGTTTAATCATTACTAAAAGGATTTTGTTGTTGGCTGTACTCAGAAATACCCCTACAAATTAAAATGCTCTCCCAGGTTGTAGAATTGGGTACCCAAATTAATCCTTTTTAGTTTTGAGCAGCAACCAAGTAGTTTAACCAGATAGACTGTTAGTAAAATATATCCATGGAGATTTCCACGTCTCCTGTATCTTTTTATGAAGGTAATGTGTTCATGTTTAGGATCTCTTTATTGAAGTATGATATAAATACCAAAAAAATTATAAAATGACAACTTTATGAATTTTTACCAACTAAATACACCTAAGTAATCAGCAACCAGGTCAAAAACCATCACAGTACCAGAAACCCCCTTCTTCACTGCATATCAGATTATGTTTAAACTTAATCTAGTTTAGGGTGGAAGCTATCAAAAAATTTCTGCCTTATTTATGGTAGCTTAATTTGCAATCATCAAAATGTAGAAACAACCTAAATGCCCACCAACCCAGGAATGGATTAACAAGCTATGGTATATGTATACCATGGAATACTGTTCACCCATTAGAAAGATGGAGACTACAGCTTTTGTATTAACCTGGATGGAGGTAGAACACATTCTTCTTAGTAAAGCATCACAAGAATGGAGAGGCAAGAATCTAGTGTACTCAGTTCTAATATGAAGGCAGTAAATGAGCTAATACAAGGGGTGGGGTAGGGGGATGAGGTAGTGGAAAGAGAGGAGGAGGGAGGGGGATGAGGTCCTGGTGTATGGCACACCTCTTGGGGGCGGGACACAAGTATAAGAATGTTTATCTAACAAATGCAATCAGTGTAACCTAATTCTTTGTACCCTCAATGAATCCCAAACAGTAAAAAAAAATTTTAAATATGAAACAAGGGCAGCACCTGTAGCTCAGTGGGTAGGGCACCAGCTACATGCACTGAGGCCGGCAGGTTCGAACCTGGCCCAGGCTAGCTAAAACAACAATGACAACTGCAACAACAACAACAAAATAGCTGGGCATTGTGGTGGATGCCTGTAGTTCCAGCTACTTGGGAGGCTGAGGCAAGAGAATCACTTGAGCCCAGGAGTTTGAGGTTGCTATGAGCTGTGATGCCACAGCACTCTAATCCAGGGTGACAGCTTGAGACTCTGTCTCAAAATAATAATAATAATAATAACATGATGGTACTTTCTAGCACTCTGGGAGGCCACAGAGGGCAGATCACCTGAACTCAAGAATTTGAGACCAGCCTGAACAAGAGCAAGACCCTGTCTTTACTAAAAATAGAAAAAATTAGCTGGGAATCATGGTGGGCACCTATAGTCCCAGCTACTTTGGGAGGCTGGGGCTGGAGGATCATTGAGCCCAGTAATTTGAGGTTGCTGTGAGCAAGGCTGAGGCCACGCACTCTAGCCTGGGTAAGAATTTTTTAAAAGCCTGAGATTGAATTTTTTAAAAAAGAAGAACATGGTAATTTTAAAGTCAGTTGTTAACTTGGTTATGTGAATATTTCCCTACTGGCAGACTCTGATTTCAGAAACACTTTGTGCACAAAAATCACATTTTTGAGCAAAAATATGAATTGCTCATGACAATAATCTTCCTCTTTTGGTACCTCAGCAGAATCTATGAATAAATTGGTAAACTGGTGATACATGGAGGATATGGGTCTTTATCAAGTGGCAATGAATAAGCAGAAAAGCAAAGAACTGGGAGATGAACCTTAGTTATTTAATTCATGATACTAAATACATATGCTGTGAGTGATGATTATGTTAATAGCTTTTTAAGGTGTTTTACCTTATAAAAATGATTATTTTGGAAGAAACTGGTCTTTCTACCTCATTTTATATTGGTAATGTTGGTAGTATTTAGTTAGTGCTTTTATATTTTTATAGATCGATCAATTTCTTTTTATTTTTCTATTTTTATTTTAATATCTACACAGATCTATATCCATCTCTCTCTCTTTCTCACTTTATTTATCTAGCTACCTGTATTTACAGTATTTATTCAATCGAATGAGCACATGTATGCTTATATAAATGAACTTTGAGTGAAGAGTGGGGCATGTGAGTATGGAGATGGTATGTGTTTTAAAACACCAGTGGATAGCAGCAGTTTTACAGTTATTTGTGTGTCTGGGGTAGGACAGAAGAAGGAGCATTGGAATGGGAAGGAACAGGATAGGATGGGAAGAGGAAAGATGGGAGACTGAAGTTGTTTATCAAACCAGAGGAACAGGTGGCCAGGTTGAGGTGGAGGGGACCTTCCTTCAGTGCTGGCTCCCTGGCCTGTGGCTGGCCTCTGCTGGGAGAGTGGTTGCCACTAGTCTGCTTTCTCTTAGGTGAGTCTGCACTTTCCTGTTCCCTTTCCTCCAGCCATCCATGGGCTCCTGGGGCCAGGCCATGTGTTGTATAAGTGCCCCTCAACCCAGCACATTCATATTTATCTGACATACAGCGCACTTTGACATTTGTGTGGCTGGATATCACCAGTAACCAAAAAGTCTGGTGAATGTCAACACCGAGGCAAGAGCACTTAGCCTGATTATCTATCCTCTTTACAAATGTTTAAGCATGCAATGTAGTATTAACTATAGGCATGGTGTTGTGAAACAATCTCTAGAACTTATTTATTTTGCACAATGGAAGCTTTATACCCATTGAATAACAACTCCCCATTTCACCCTCCCTTCAGCTTCTGGCAACCACCGTTCTACTCTTGGTTTCGATGTGTCTAATTTAGATTCTAAATATAAGTGAGGTTGTGCGGTATCTGTCCTTTTGTGACTGGCTAATTTAATTTAGTATAATGTCCTTCAGTTTTATCCATGTTGACCACGTATGACAGAATTTTCTTCTTTTTAAAAGCTAAATAATATTCCATTGTATGTGTTTACCACATTTTCTTTATCCATTCATTCACCAATAAACATTCAGGTTATTTCTACATCTTGACTATTATGAATGATGCTGCAATGAATATGGGAGTAGAAAACTTCTTTGAGATCTTGATTTCAACTCTTTTGGGTAAATACCCAGCAGTGGGGTTACAGATAAAATGGCTGTACTATTTCTAATTTTTTTGAAAACCTCCATAGTGTTTTCCATAGTGGCACTGCTGGTGAACATCAGCTTTTAAGTAACTGTCTCATTGCAATGCAGTCATTGTATTACAATTCCTCCTTCCCAAGAAATACCTTTGTCAGTAGTTGTGACATCCTAAGCTTTTAGCCTGTCAAAGAAAGGAATTTGAATACTATAAAATAAAAACACTTGAGTATTGGGAGACTCTTGCTCTTTGATTAAAAAAAAAAATTCTATCAAAGATAGTTTAAATCTATCATTTTCTTCCACTTCCAAATGTGATTTAAATTCAATACTTTAGAGTTCTCATTTTTTGCCTTCACTTAAGTTTCCATTTAGGGTAATGGAAATTTAACAGATGGGCCTCAACACTTTGCCACTCCTTATCAGAAAGAACTATTGAAAACGTTGCATTTCATGGGGGAATTTTGTGTCCACAGTAACGATGGTGGGATTTTGTCAGCAGTCTGTGAAGTAGAAACACAGCCCTCTGGAAGCTCAGAATTGTAGGTTACTGCCATGTTGAGGTCAAGAGAAATTACACATGTGCTTCTGCGAATGGAAAAGCATGAGAGTGGCTGGTGATTGGAGACCAAGTAAATTTTAGAGGGAGGAGTTAAGACCACAGTCTGGAGAAATTAGAGAGAGGAGGCCAGTGGGAAGAGAGGGCCAGTGCAGCGATGAGGAGGAGTGAGGATACTGGTAGTGGGCCTCGAAGGCCTGGAGAGTGGAAAGGAAGAAAGGGGAGACAGGAAGCAAGAAAGTAGAGAGAGAAATAAGATGAGAGGTGGTCTCTGGAATATGAGAGGACCCTGAGATACTGTGATGTACAGGGATGGAGAGCTGAGGCCAAGAGCAGCAGGGTGGATAGAAAAGGGAGAATGGAGCCGTGAAATTAGTTTTCAGCAAACCCTCCGCGTTCCACCTGCCTGTAGAGTGCTGGCCATCAGTAGCTCCCCTGGGAAGCTGGCCTGGCTAGAGAGGTAACAGGATACAGAGCATCATCTGTCAGTTTACCGAGCCTCAGGAAAGGCAAGAGCTTGGTTTCCTGACTTGTGAATAAACATCTACCCTCCTAAGAAAAATTAAGGGACTCTATCTCATCCACTTAAGTCTAAATCAGAAAATTGAAGTCATGGCCCTGCATCAAACCTAAGTGAGTCTGTTTGTTTGATGAGCTTAAAGGGATATTTTCATTTGTTGAGTGTCCCCAAAATAGTACCTAAGATAATGGCATTGTATATTTTTCTATCAGCTATTAACAATTATATTAGACCACCACTTTAATAGAAATAAACATGTCTTATGCAAAGATTTCTTCTCCATTAACCAATTCATTAAAATATAAGGGTTTTAGTCAAGACTTAAAACACCCCAGCTGAAATGTCCCCAGTGTTACCTTCCTGAAAGAATGAAGTAGGTTTATATGAAGGAGAAAAATCTCTGTTTAAGAAATAAAAGATACCTACTGTCATAATAATGAAAGAAAAACACCCTTATTTCTTCTGGGACTTTACAGTGGCCCTTCTCCTTACCCAGGCATGTCCTAAGCACAGAGAGTTCAGTAGAGTGTTGCCCTTGGGAGGCTCGAGTTCAGCCTAGTGAAAGATGGCTTGTGTTGAAAGACAAACCACCTTCATCTGGAACTTGTAAATTTGAGCTGGGGACACATTTGTCAACATAGCGACCTTGAAATAAACAGGGTGGCTGCTCCCCCGGAAATAGTATTTTCATTTGCTTGAGGGGGTTGAATTAGATAATCTTTCTGACTTGGTGTAGCTTTAGTCCCCAGTGGCCCATCCCTCTACCTTTTAAAAATGCCTGTGGCCAGTGATACTCAACTCATCTTGGTAGAGGTATAAACTGAGGCAAAACTTTAAGGGGGCAAGTTGGGAGTTTCTATCAACACTCAGAATACACAAATAATTTGGGAAAGCAGTTCTCCCAGAATTTATCTTGTACACTTAGTTACACGGGCACACCAATGTGTACATACACACAAGATTCACCGTAACAATGTGTGTAATGAAAAAAAAGTGGAAGAAACCCAGACACCCATCAAGGGGAGACTGATTAAAAACATTATGAATACCTGTTCAATGAAATAATAATCAATATTAAATAGTTTGAGATAGATGTATATGGATTCATCTCTATGTATTCTTATCTCCAGGACAGCCTGTGTTTTTGTCTTTTTTTTCCTCTAGCATTTAAGCAGGACCTTGCACATATAGCTGCTAATAACACTCTTGAAGGACTAAGTGAGTTTTTAAAATGAGTTTAAAGATGCCTGTTATTAATGCCAAAGAGGCAGTCTATATTTCCTAAGGCATTTCACAACTGGATCCTTGGTCTTTCCCAGTTGCCATGGCAGGAGACATGAATTTCCTCCCTGCCCTTGAGTAGGAAATGATTTGGGGTAGTGGTGATAAAGCTTAATCCCAAATCTCAATGACAGCCCCTGTTGCTGTACGGGTAAAGATGGCAAAGAGACACTAAATAGCCATCTGCAAACGCTCCTCACTATTCAGAGCATTCTGCAAATGATGCTCAAAGGCGACTTTGACTCTGCTTAAAAAGTAGTCAGGAGAGAACTTGCCAGCTATTCCATTTGAAAACAATTTACTCCATTCCTTCTTAGTTGTAACCTAAACCCTTTAGCTTCAGAAACTTCACTCCTGAAATGAGTTGAAATATTTCCAAAGAATATATGTTTGTAATGCTCAAGATGGAGTTATACTTTTTCACATGAGAGAGTGTGAAGATATACATGTAGTGAAGAAACTAATTTTAAAAATGTTCTTTTCCTGAATTAATAATGTGAGAGATTTAAAAGTCTTAATATTAACATGTTGCTTATGTTTTAATAGATTGGTGAATACAGTTTCATTCCATTTTGCCAATGTATTTCTTTACCCTCATATTTATTTTCATTTTTCATTCTGTACATTTAAATAAAGCTTCTGGGGAAGGATATACTCTTAACAGGATTTTGAAATTTATAGCTTCACATTCCCAAGTCCTTTGTAAAAGAAATTGTGAGGTCTAGTAAATACAACTATTCCTGTAGATTAAAGATACATGTTACATAAAATAAACCTGCAGCTCATTTTCCTTTGCACGGTTGTGAGAGCATTTAAGGATTTGTTTCAAAAGAACTGCTAAAAATATGGAAACTTGACATCATCATAAAACTTGCTGAGATGCTGGGTGCTGGATTTACAAGAACACTCCCTCAGCACCCTGGTCACAGCAGGTAAGCCAAGTGTTGGCAGCCTGTCTGAGCCGTTGAAACTCACATGACTCTGGTATGATCTGACTTAGAAACTTAGAAGAGTATAGCTTCTGACTGCCAGCTATAGGGCTGTCAGGAGCGTGGTGTTGGGGCTCCACAGCCTCCTTATTTGGGGGAATAGTGCTGGAGGAGATGAGCTACATCATTGCTCACCATTAGCTACTTGGTGCCTCCCCTCTCTCCCTTCACGCCAGCCTAAAGGAAGAATGTGAAGAAATCCATCGGAAATTCAGACTTCCTCACAAAATGGAGCCAAAGGCTCTCTCAAATTGTTCAATTCCATTTTCCCTCTGGATTTTTAAGACTTTCATATCTTAACAACTTTTTTTTAATAGACTGTATTCTTTAAAAGTTTTAGAGTTATAGAAAAACTAAGGCAGTTCAGAGAGGTGCCATATACCCTGCACCAGGTTAGTGCAGGGTTCTAACTTATATTAGTATGGTTCTTTTGTTATAATTCATAAGCCAATGTTGATATCTTATCATTAACTAACATTCATGGTTTATTCAGATTTCCTCACTTTTTTTTTTTTAAGAGAAGAGTTTCACTCTGTTGTCCAGGCTAGAGTACTATGGTGTCACAGCTCACAGCAACCTCATACTCCTGGATTCAAGCGATCCTCCTGCCTCAGCCTCCCGAGTAGCTAGGACTACCGGCGCCTGCCACCTCACCTGCCTAATTTTTCTATTTTTAGTAAAGACTGAGTCTTGCTTTTGCTCAGGCTGGTCTCAAAGTCCTGAACTCTAGCAATCCAACCACCGTGTCCTCCCAGAGTGCCAGGATTACAGGCATGAGCCACCATGCTTGGCAGATTCCCTTGGTTTTTACCTAATACTCACTCTCTCTTTCAGGATCCCCTCAGGACACCACACTGCATTTACTTGTCATGTCTCCTTAGGCTTTTCTTGGCCATGGCAGTTTCTCAGACTCTCTTTTGCTTTTGATGATCCTGACAGATTTGGGGAGCACTCTACAGCTGTTCCTCCTTGTCTGATGTCTCTCTTCTGTCTGCTGTTACAGGTTTTGGAGGAGAGGATCACAGAGGTCAAGTGTCATTTTCATCCTATGGTGTACCATCCACACAAATTGTGACTGTTAGTGTTGACTTACTCACCTGGCTGAGGTAGCATTTGTCCAGTTCTTTACTCTAAAGTTACTCCTTTCTCCCCTTTTCTTTACAGTACTCTAGAGACACCACTGTGGGAAGTCCAGTCCACACTTACTGTGGAGATTCTGCTCCCCCTCTTGAGGGCAGAATATTTATATAAATTATTTGGAATTCTCCTGCATGGGATATTTACCTCTTTCCCACCATCCATCTATTTATTCAACCATTTATTTATTTCAGTACAGATTTATGGATATTTATTTTATACTGTGGGTTATAACCCATTTTTTTTATTTTGCCCATATTTGGCTGTTGGAAGCTCTTTCATTTGGCTCCTAAGCTTTTTTGGTATACATCCATTATGAGTTTTAATGCTATCTTTCTTTTTTTTTTTTTTTTTTGAGATACAGCCTCAAGTTGTTGCCCTGGGTAGAGTGCCGTGGCATAGCTCACAGCAACCTCCAACTCCTGGGCTCAAGCGAGTCTCCTGCCTCTGCCTCTCAAGTTGCTGGGACCACAGGCGCCCACCACAATGCCTGGCTATTTTTTTCGGTTGCAGCCGTCGTTGTTTGGCAGGCCTGGGCTGGATTCGAACCTACCATCTTAGGTGTATGTGGCTGGCGCCTTAGCCACTTGAGCCACAGGCGCCGAGCCAATGCTTTCTTATTCTTTAGTACTGCAAGAGACTCTAGGCTCATTTTACATTTCCCTCTCCAATCTTTTATTCTAGCTATTTCTCCAAGGAGCCCTGCTTCCTTTCATTGGATAGTGGTATTAGCAACCAATACCTGGGCTCTAGATGTACTTCTTGTTACGGAAGGGTCATTTCTTTTTGGCCCTTTCAGCTGACAGAGTGAACACATATATGTGTGTATACTAACTATGATATCCACATCTACATGTAACACTCTGTGTATTAAGCTAAACATGAGTTCATACTTGAACTTTAATCCTTACAACATGGATCACTCTAGCTTCCTCCCCTACTTATCTGTAAACTTCCACTCCAAGAGTGAGAAAAATGACTCCCACCATTGGCCATCCACTTATTTAATTGTTCAAATTCCAAAGTACAGGTAGGGCAGTATCAGATTATTACCTTATCCATCCATGGGGAACAATCAATGGGAGTACAGTGTGCACATCTGGGTCCTTTCTGCTTTGTCTTACAGATGCCACTCATTTCCAAAGGTACTTGGGTCAGCACCTTTTCCCTCCACCTCTCACAGTGTGGTTGTTTCATAAATTTGTAACATAGTTAGATTCTATTGTCATAGTCTGCATTCTACACCAGGATCCCCTGACCTCTTAAATAATTGTTTAAATTTGCATGCATTAAGGTGTTCATTCTTTGTACTACAAGTTCTATGGGTTTTGACAAGTGCAGAATGTCATTTACTTATCATCAGAGTAGCAAACAAAATATTTTTGCTGGCCTAAAAATCCTGTGTGCTTCACCTATTCACTCTTTCTGAGCCCCTGGCACCACTGAGTCTATTTCACTGTTTCTGTAGTTTTGCCTTTATAGAATGTCATATGCTTAGAATCACATAGTATGTAGCCTTTTAGACTGATTTCTTTAATTTATATTATGCATTTGATGCTTTTTTATGTCTTTTCATGCCTTGATAGTTCATTTATTTTTGTCGTTCAACAATATTCCATTGTATAGTTATTTCACATTTTATCTATTCAATTACAGAGGGACATCTTAGCTGATTCCAATTTTTAGTGATTTCATAAAGCTATTATAAACATTCATGTGTAGACTTTTGTGTGGACTTAAGTTTTCAAATCAGTTGGGTTAATTAATTTTTTTTGATAGGAAACTCAGAAATGTGAATGTTTTAAATCTAATGGTGGTAGCAGAGGGAAAACTACTTTCCTGTCGTTTACAGTTCTTTCAGTTTCTATCCAGCTTCTTAACATGACCATGTTATCAACATTTGTCCTATTCTTCTACCACCAGCATCCTTCATTTTAACTATAAGCAGCTGCACTAAACTATTCAGTATATGACGAGGACGGGGCAGTTTCTGATAACATCTGTTTGAGTACCTCAAGCACGGCTGATACAATAGTGCACAGAGGGCCCCTTTCCTAGCTAGTCCCTGAGCAAACCTTGCCTGTTACAAAGAACATCAGATGAGGATTTCTCCAGTAGAACTGCAATGACCCATTCTGGATTCTCAATGTAAGGGGTGGAGGTCTGAGTTCTGCCAACATTTCAAGCTCACTTGTTCAAGCTCACTTTTTCATCATGCCAACACCAGGGCCTCCTTTCATAATAGACTCCCATTGTGACTGGGAAGAGAGAGTTGAAATTCTTAATATTGGATAAATTACAGTATTTGTCTAAGGCTGCGCACTACAGAGATGAGGCTCAGGGCCATCAGGTCCATTTGGGAAATTTTTCCATGCCTCAAAGCAAGAGCCACATGTAACAAGATGCCAAGAATTAAAAGAGAGAGAGAGAATCACCATGTAGGAATTCAAGGACAAACACTTCCAAACCAGAGAGCATGGTCTGCATTGACAAACTCACTGTCCCTTTCTTTCCTAACACACCTGCTGTCTGCTACAGCTGGTGACTTGTTACAGTGATGGGTGAGGATGTAATTGGGATTGGCTCGTGCAATAATGAACTAGGTCATAACCCATACGAACCTCTGTCAAAGTTTACTTTTGCACTGTGTCATTAAAACATCCATTGCCTGTTTCCAAGATGTTAGCAGATGTCATATTGTAAGAAAAATGCCCCAAAATCCTGTGTGTCAGATTCATCTATGCAATCTCTGCCCACCTTGGGACCACACAGAAGCTACAATAATTAGGGAAGGGCTGGAGTGCCTTGTAGTTACAAGTTTCTATCAGATTCTGATTTGTATTCTATACTTATAGGTACTTAATTAGCTAAATAGCAGTGTTTTGAACCTATATATATATATATATATTTTTTTTAAGCCCCTTTAGAGCTTCATTCCATGAGATACGTGTTTGGCAAATATTCAATATTCTTGTTCTATAGGAAATTGCAACTGGACTATTTACAGTTTAAATATGATAGGCACCTTAAAACACAATATCACCCTCTAGCTTCCTAAGTCACTGTTTAACTTTTGAAATAATTGTTAATAGTATTAAATATATCATACATCCAAAAGAGCATATGTAGGATTATATATATACAGTGCCTTTTATCTCATTTCACACTTGAACCTATAGTTAAACTTCCATGGCACACTTAAATTATGTTCATTAAAAAAATGAGTTACAAAAAAGAATATACTTACTGTGCTTTGAACCTCTTTCAAAATAATTTAATCAGTGGTCTTTTTTTAAAACAGGTAACAGATTTTAACAAAATTCTATGTAGAATCATTGATGACCCAGTGATACTGAAAGGTGATCTCTGTGCCAGCAGCATCAGTATCACCTGGGAGCTAGCTAGAAAGGCAAAATCACTGGCCGTGGCTCAAGCAGCTGAATCAACACCTGCATTGGACAAGACTGGACAGTCAAGCTGGCTTCCTAGCGCCAGGTGGAGGACACACAATCAGACCTTCACTTGATTCATATCTAGGACAGAGAAAATCATTTTCAAAATTTTGGAGTCTCCTCAGGAAATAAGAACAGTATTTTCTAGGATGGTTTTATCTCCTAACATACTGTTTCTTATATATATATATATATATACACTGTTAATATATCCATGTAAGTGAATTGACAGTCATTGTATCACCCTTTTACTTAGACATTCACCCTTCTACTTGGACAACTCAAAGCTGTTCTCAAGTAAATACCTGGGATAACCAGTCTTCCCTCTGACCTCTTGCAGGCTAGAGGATGAGGCCAAGAGCACCTACGGAATTGTAGATTACGTCAAATAAGGTCTCATCAACTTCATTCACTATCATTGTTGATGATAGTTTTGAAGACACAGTGACAACATAAGGAGATCTATTGAGTCAGCAGTGGAAGCCTGAAAAATGAAATGTTATATAGTATAACGGAAAGTATGAATCTCTAAAATTGAACCCTGTGTATGGATTTTTGATTGCCATTCATATGTTAAATCCTGAACTGTGAGTTGTGAGTTACATGGATAATAATCTGGCAGCAGATTGACTAGAAGCAACAGCTGAAATACATTTCAGCAGACTTTAAATGCATTTTGGATAAGATGCTATAGCAGAGTAAACAAGGTAACTCTGATGCCCCTCTTCTGGGGTTTCTCAGCCTGGGCATTATTGACAAGGGAATTGTTTGTTGTGGGGGCAGACCTCTGTGTGGTAGGATGTGTAGCAGGACCCCTGGTCTTTCCTCTCAGTGGCATCCCCCCCTAAGATGTGACAAAAAAAAAATCTCCAGACATTGTCAAATGTCCTCTAGGGGACCAATTGCCCTAAGTTGGAGAACTACTGCTCTAACCACCCACCCTCCCATCCTGGTAGAACAGCCACACCTCCTGGTGACCTGACGTGTTAACATGACGTTAACACTGATGTTAACATCCTCCTTTCCTAGAGGGTGAGGTCTGTCCTTAACTGGGTCCCTTCACCTCATCATGCTTATCATCCATCTTTCTTAATCATGGCCTTCCTCATCTGCAAGAAAGTGGAGACAAATTATATCCTTCAAATGACTGGTGCATGCAGTCGAGCCTCATCATGTGTGGATTCCATATTTGCAAATTCACCTAGATGCCAAAATTTATTTGTAACCCCCAAATTGATGCTCAAACATCTCTGTGGTCATTCAAGGACATGTGCAAGGTGGAAGGAAATTTGAGTCATGAAAACTGCACATTCTCAGCTGAGGTCAAACAAGGTAACACCTGGCCTTCTTTGTCTTGGCCCTCATCGTGTAATAAGTGCCCTTTCTGTGTCTGTTTAAAATAGTGCCATTCTCCCTCTACCCCATATTTTGTGCTTTTTGCCAGTGATTTATAAATGGCTCCTAAGTACAGCACTGAGATGCTATCTGGTGTTCCTAAATGCAAGAAGGCTGTGGTGTCCTGTGGAGAAAATATGTATGTTAGACCAACTTCATTTGGGCATGTGTAATGTACAGTGCTGTTGGCCATGAATTCAGTATTAGTAAATCAACAATATATGTCTGCCTTTAAATAAGGTGTCTTTGAATAGAAACCCACATAAAACAATGCAATGTATTGATTAGGTGATGGAAACGTGACCAGAGGCTTGCGGGAACTGAGCTGTGTATTTCCCCTAGGAGAAATGGTTCAGTATTCACTCATTCTATGTCCACAGAAAATAGAATAAAACTCTTGCAAATAATGAAAATTGACTATATTTATGTGGGAGAGCCCACTTTTAGGATATAAAAAAGGCTGCTAACACTGATGTCTCCAAAGAGCAAAACTGGCTAGCTGGGATGGGAAGAGACTTTTTCCTATAATGTCTCTTGTGTTTTGTGGCAGACAGTTGTACCTATCAAAAAAATAATTAAATTTTGAAACAAACGCAAATAATAAAATGAAAAAGTACAATTTAATCATGTTTATCTTCAATTTCAGGAAAATGAAGCAACTCTACCAAAAAATCCAACCTATTAAATGGTACCCAAACTCCCTCTCTGGTCTTTCAGTCCCTCTATGACCTTCTCAGTTTGCTTATCCATCTGGTCAACTGCCCTACAAGCTAGTCAGTGCCGTCACTTTCCTATTGCTTACTACACATTTTTCATCAGAAACACTTCTCTTCCAGCCAGGTGTGGTGGCTCATGTCTGTAATCTTAGCACTCTAGGAGGTGGAGGTGGATAGATCACCTGAGTTCAGGAGTTCAAGACCAGCCTGAGCAAGAGAGAGACCCCATCTCTACTAAAAATAGAAAAACTAGCTGGGTGTTGTGGCCAGGGCCTGTAGTCTCACACAGACACTTGGGGAGGCTGAGGCAAGAGGATTGCTTAAGCCCAAGAGTTTCAGGTTGCTGCATGCTATGATGCCACGATACTCTACCAAGAGTGACAAAAGTGAGACAATGTCTAAAGACAAAAGAAAGAAAGAAAAAAAGGGAAACATTTCTCTTCCCTCTACCTCACAACATTCTGCTTTGCCTTCAGGGTCTTCAGAGAGTTTCCCAACCATTGCACTCAAAGGGACCTCTCTCTTTTTCTGAAACTCCTTAGATCATGATCACTTACCATTTTAGCCACTTAATTTTGTTGGCTGTTACTAAGTTTCAAGTTTCTCTAAATCCATTACAAGTTCTTGAGGATGGAATTGGCATCTTTTCTTCAACCCGGTCAGTGCCTTGCATGTAATATACACTCAATAATGTTGATTAATTATCCCTTATTGTTCAGTACCAAAATTATTTTATTGCAGCTTTTATTTTTAAGTATTAATAAATTCCTGTCCAGTTATGTAAAGGAAAGTGATTAAGTTTTTAGAGTAGCATGAAGATTTTCATTAGAGGCTTGAAAAAGACTTGTAATTGTTCTTTAAGGTGGGTGAAGGTAGAATTGTTTTGTTTGTGAGGAGGGGATCCGGAGAATAAATTTTCATCTCAAGTCAAAAAAATGGGAAGGGAACCAAGTATGGATTTGTTCAATTCCTGCTGGGCTGAGCACTGTCTGTCTGCGGCCCCCCATATACCTCATTTTATTTACATAGCCTGTCAGATAGCTCTTATAATTCCATTGCACAGATGAATAAATGCAAACTTACAAACTTATCTAATCATAATGCAGCAGGTAAATTTCAGAATAAGGATAAGAACCCAGGTCTGATGGCCCCTCACACTGGGTTATCTCCAAAGAGAATGCATGATAAGCATTTTGAACAAATATGGGGAGTTGTTTGTTTGTTTGTTTTGCTGTGAATTCATAGGATTATTCCTCTGGGTAAAATACAGGGCAAAAAGATTTTGAGATGGGCCCAGGCAACTCTGATATGCTACAAGGGAGGAAGAAACAGCAGCTTGTATCAGCAGGCAGTAGTTCTCAGTCCCGGCTAAACATCAGACTTACCTGGATCTTAAAAAATGTAGATGGGTGAAACTCTCTAAGAGTAGAATCAGAACGTTTTAAAACAATAACTGAGAAAATGACATGAAGGCTGTGTTGATCAGTTTGATGGAAGTATTTCGGATTGCATGTGAAAACCCCACACTGTACCCCAGAAGTGCATTAATGCACATAGTTACCATTCAATAAAA
>CAUYQV010041419.1:0-40977 GCA_963574575.1 Galagoides demidoff
CATGGTTAGCAGGTCGGCCAGGCAACATCCAGTTGGACAAACTATAGGTTTGGGCACTCTCATTGGACAGAGGTCTAAACAGGACCTGGGTGGCCAAGTCTGTTAACTTCTATATCCCAAATGCAAAAATAATAGCCTTCAACCTGCACACAGTTTAAGGCCAGGGTCAAGTAGCAAAAAGTCCATTAATGAAGGGCAAAAGACATCTGTCCATTCTCATCTAGACTTTTTTTTTTTTGAGACGGAGCCTCAAGCTATCTCCCTGGGTAGAGTGCCATGGCATCACAGCTCACAGCAACCTCCAACTCCTGGGCTCAAGCGAGGCTCCTGCCTCTGCCTCCCAAGCAGCTGGGACCACAGGCGCCCGCCACAACGCCTGGCCATTTTTTGGTTGCAGCCGTCATTGTTGTTTGGCGGATCCCGGGCTGGGGATTCGAACCCGCCACCTTAGGTGTACGTGGCTGGCGCCTTAGCCAATTGAGCCACAGGCACCGAGCCTCTCATCTAGACTTTTAAAAGCAAAATTAAGTGTAGTGCCCACCTGTAATTCCAACTACCAGACAGGATTATTTGGGGCCAGGAGTTCAAGTCTGCAGTGCATAATGACTGCACCTGAGAGCAACCACTGCATTCCAGCTGGGCAACATAGTGAGACACTCTCTCAAAAAAAGAAAAAAGAAGGAAAGAAATCATTTATTAGATTTCATTTTAAAATATATAACATGAAGGGCAGCACCTGTGGCTCAGTGAATAGGGTGCTGGCCCCATATACCAAGGGTGGCAGGTTCAAACCCAGACCCTTCCAAACTGCAACAAAAAATAGCCGGGCATTGTGGTAGGCACCTGTAGTCCCAGCTACTCCGGAGGCTGAGGCAAGAGAATTGCCTAAGCCCAAGAGCTGGAGGCTGCTTCGAGCTGTGACGCCAGGGCACTCTACTGAGGGGGACAAAGTAAGACTCTGTCTCTAAAAACAAAACAAAACAAACAAAAAACTACATCTTAAAATATTTTTATCTAATGCACTTGTTATTTTACTTACTAGTAATTTATTTTTTGAATGATATGGGATAGGCTCTAACTTCATGTTTGCAGGTCTCTTTTTCTTTCTTTCTTTTTTTTTTGCCTTAGAAACAAGAATGCAGTTGTTTCAATATTCATTTATTGAATATTCCATCTCCCCCAATGATTTGAAATACTATCTGTAGGCTCAGCGCCTGTGGCTCAAGTGGCTAATGCGCCAGCCACATACACCTAAGGTGGCGGGTTCGAATCCAGCCCGGGCCCGCCAAACAACAATGATGGCTGCAACCAAAAAATAGCCGGGTGTTGCGGCGGGTGCCTGTGGTCCTAGGTACTTGGGAGGCAGAGACAGGAGACTTGCTTGAGCCCAGGAGTTGGAGGTTGCTGTGAGCTGTGATGCCAGGGGGACAGCTTGAGGCTCCGTCTCAAACAAAAAAAAAAAAAAAAAAAGAAAAGAAAAGAAATACTATCTGTATTGTGTACTATAATCAGGGGTCCACAAACTTTTACCCCGGGACAAGTCGGCTGCTAAGCAGGACAGGCAGTGGTGGCAAAAATACCTGGCAGGCCAGATAAATGTCCTAGGCGGGCTGCATGTGGCCCACAGACTGTAGTTTGAGGACGCCTGTACTAGATACACGAATCTATTATTTATGACCACTAATTCTATATCTTTCATCTATTTTGTTTATTTCTGCTCCAGTACCATATGAGACCCTTTTTAGTCCTGCACATCTGTGGTTACACTGCTGGTCCTCACCCACTGCAGTGCTCTTTATGGCCTACTGTTGCTTTATTACACTCACAGATACCATCCATCACCCAAGATAACGCCTAGCAATGCCTGCGCACTGCTTTCCTTAACCACTTCCCATATTCTATTCTGTTCTAAACTGGTCCGGTTCTGCCCAGATGGCCTTTGACAACAGGAAACTGGAACTTTTGATAATTCTATCTGTACAAAATCCATGGTGGTGTCCTCTAAGCAGCTTGGAGATTCCTTTGGGTAACTTTCAGTCAGATGGGTAGACTCTTTCTCTGTGCCAAGAAATCAAAGCAGACAATAAAAATCTCTCTCACTGTTTCTGCACAGCTGAGCAGAGACACAGAAGAAAGTTAAAGAGTAAGTTCTGAAAGCAACAGCACACCACAGAGAGAAAAGAGCCACTCTTGGGAGAGAGGCATCGAACATTCTGAAGAAAATGTATAATAGTTCCAGGATTTTACCAGATCTGTCCAGAAGGAGAGCAAGAACAGGGATTGCTAAAGCCATGCAAATCTAGTTCCTGAAGACTGTACAGAAAGTATAAAGTTTGAAGTATTGCCAAGAGGGACACAGAATTGACTGCCATTAATAGGTGTGAGGTAAGAAACACACTACCCCAATCTAGAATCAGCTCCAGAATGGAGGCAGAGGAAGAACAACACATGGAGTACATCAGAATAAATAGTCTTTTTTAAGCCCTACCCTACTAATGGTTTCACCAGTTTAAGAAACAATAGATATCAATGGTTGAAACACCAAGTATAAAATTTACAGTTCATTATTAACATACATAATTGTGCTTCAGTTGACTAGAGTAAACTGTAGCTCATTTGATAAAGTGATCTTTTTTTTTTCTTCCAGACAGAGTCTCACTATGTCGCCCTCAGTAGAGTGCCATGGCGTCACAGCTCACAGCAACCTCCAACTCCTGGGCTTAAGCGATTCTCTTGCCTCAGCCTCCCAAGTAGCTGGGACTACAGGCACCCGCCACAACATCTGGCTATTTTTTGGTTGCAGCCCTCATTGTTGTTTGGCAGGCCCAGGCTGGATTTGAACCCACCAGCTCCCGTGTATGTGGCTGGTATGCCAGCCACTGAGCTATAGTGCCAAGCCTGATAGAGTGACATTAACTATTTCTTTCTTTCTTTCTTTTTTTTTTTTTTTTTTTTTTTTAGACACTGTCTCACTAACTCACACTCTGTAGAATGCTGTATCATCGCAGCAACCTCCAACTCTTGGGCTTAAGTGATTCTCTTGCCTCAGCCTCCTAAGTAGTTGGGATTACAGGTGCCTGCCACAGCATCCAGTTTTTTTTGTTGTTGCAGTTATCATTGTTGATTTTAGCTGGCCTGGGCTGGGTTCATACCCACCAGCCTCAGTGTATATAACCAACACCCTACCCAATGAGATATGGGCACCACCAGATCTTAATTATTTGAAATTAGCTTTTTTTTTCCTGTTGTCATCTAAAGTCAAGAATAAAATAATTCATGATGGCATTGTCACAAAGGCATACGAAGGCTGAAAACTGCAGACATACTTCTGGAGTCCAGCATGGGCAGCTGAAGAAAGTTGCCCACCTATAGAATGAGACCTAAATAAGACTTGCTCTTATCTGAGCATATGTGTCTCTTCATGTAGTAGAATATGTGGGTCCAGGGCTTATGGACTTTTAAAATAAAGGCATTCCTTTTGGAGTATACAGCTCCTGAACACATTACTGATGACATGTTTTTTTTTTTTTTTTTTGAGACGGAGTCTCAAGCTATCCCCCTGGGTAGAGTGCCATGGCATCACAGCTCATAGCAACCTCCAACTCCTGGGCTCAAGTGAGTCTCCTGCCTCCGCCTCCCAAGTGGCTGGGACCACAGGCGCCCGCCACAATACCTGGCCATTTTTTGGTTGCAGCCATCATTGTTGTTTGGCGGGTCCGGGTGGGGATTCGAACCCGCCACCTTAGGTGTATGTGGCTGGCGCCTTAGCCGATTGAGCCACAGGCGCCGAGCCTGATGACATGTTTTAAAATTTCTTGGCAGTGCCAATAGCTCAGTGGGTAGGGTGCAAGCCACATACACACAGGCTGGTGGATTTGGACCTGGCCTATCCCAGCTAAACAACAATGACAACTGCAATAACAACAACAAAAAAAAATAGCCAGGTGTTGTGTGAGGTGCCTGCAGTCTTAGCTACTTGGGAGGCTGAAGCAAGAGAATTGCTTAAGCCCAAGAGTTGGAGGTTGCTGTGAGGTAAGACATCATGACACTCTACCAAGGAACATAGTGAGACTCTGTGTCAAAAAAAAAATAATAATAATAATAAAAAAATTTCTTGTGTGGACTCTGATGATTCTTAAATAAATTAGAATCTCCATAGTTTTGTTAGTTAATATTCATTATGTAGTCACTTAGATCTAAGCCTTGAGAAATATAATTCTCAAATACAATTCTACTTAAGAATAATAATAAATGGGAATAGAGTTCTTGAAATACTAGTTTATCTAGTATTATCTACTACTAGCTAATCCTAATCTCTAGGATTTTATTGTAATGAGAATATTATTATTTACATAATTTAACTTATCTATTTTTAAATTTCATGATTTTACAAGGAAAGGCAGTCTCCAAGAAAAATTAAAAGCCATCTATATGAATGTCCAAATTTTCAAGAATGATTTCATAGCCTGGCTGAAAATTGCATGCTCTCTCCATCACCTTGCAATTTGAAGATCTGCAAAATCATGAATAATAAAAAAGGATGTTAAACTTTTCAACGAATCCAGATGGGTCCCAATGTCATTGAGAATTCCTGAGAATCACCTTGATTGCTGCTTCAAACCTATGAGTCTGGATTGAATATTGCTTACTAGTTGGAACATACTGGATTAAGTGACAACAATTTCTGCAAGCACATTGGCACCTATATTGTTTACTTTTAAAATTGTATAGATATTGTATTTTTGGAAAACAAAAAACAGCCAAGCTTTAAAGGAGAACATAAGGCCATTTCTTGCAGTCAGCCCACTACCCACCCCCAACCCTATTGTCACACAACATTGTTCACACTGTGCCCGGGCTGTCATTTACCGACTATTCCATACAGTATTCACTCAATCCACAAATGTTCACTGTATACTTGGCCTTGGACTAGGTGCTGGGTGGAGACCTAAGACCAGATCGTCATCATCTCAAGGTTAGTGCTGAAATGCAGCTTTGGACATAGAAAGGAGCACGAGTTCTGGATTTAGACAAGACTTGAGTTTGAATCCCAGCCCTGCTACTTCCCAGCTGTGGTATTTAGAGCATGTTACTTCTCCAAGTCTCAATTTCCACACTAGTGAAACGGGGCTAATACAAGGTTGCATGAGGGAAAATGTATTAATATCTGAGTGTCTAGGGATGGCCTGTTACAGAGTAGGCTCTTGGTGACTAGAAAGTAATTGAAAGATTCTGTTTAGTAAAGTATCACAAGAATGGAAAAGCAAGTATCTGATGCACTCAATACTAATATGAAGCCAGTATATAAACTAATACACACCCACACAAGAGAAAAACTCAACTTAATTCAGTTTGGTGGAAGGGGGCAGGAGGAAGGAGAAGGGATGAGGGATATTGGTGTACACCCAACTAATGGGCACAATGTAAGGGTATATGGCACACCTCCTGGATATGGGACACAACTACAACAGGGACCTCACCTAACAAATGCAACATTGTAACCTAATCGTTTGGACCTTCTTAATAATCTGAAATTTAATAAAGTAATTGAAAGGCAACTGCTAAAAGGACAAAATGATTAGTTAGTGCTTAGAAGTTCTAGAGTTGGTAATAACTGGAGAAAAAGAAAGGAGGTAGTGCCTCTGTTTGCAATGGGAAGGATAAGGATGAGTAATATAAGCCACTTGCCTCGATCCTGCTACAGAACAGCCCCTACCTTGTCTGCTCTTTGCAGCAGACTTCTGTTTTGTCCTGGCCCCTCTTCTCAATTCAGCTGCTCACTGTTGATGTAGTATTGCCACTGCCCTGGGGAAAACAGGTGCTTCCTTCCTTCCTTTCTTTTTTTTTTTTTTTTTTTTTTGAGACAGAGTTTTGGTATGTCGCCCTCGGTAGAGAGCTATGGCATCACAGCTCATAGCAACCTCAAACTCTTGGGCGTAAGCGATTCTCTTGCCTCAGCTTCCCAAGTAGCTGGGACTACAGGCGCCCACCACAATGCCTGGCTATTTGTTTGTTGTAGTTGACATTGTTGTTTGGCAGGTCAGTCTGGGTTCAAACCTGCCAGCCCCAGTGTATGTGGCTGGGGCCCTAGCCACTGAGCTATAGGCGCTGAGCCAAGTGCTTCCTTTCTTAAATGTTCTCTTTAGAGCAGTGGTTCTCACCCTTTCTAATGCTGCAAACCTTTAATACAGTCCAAAGGGGCTGTGACCCACAGGTTGAGAACCACCGCTCCAGAGCATTCTCTGTAAGAGAAACTTCAGGATACTTGTATGTCCTGCTGTCCATGACTTCAAGAGACAGCATGAAGTGGAAAAAGAAATGCTATGTGTGTGTGTGTAGGTATGTGGAGAGAGACTCAGAGGCTTGGATTATAGACACGGTTCTTTCTTGGCTAGATGACTCTTGGCAAGTCTTTTCCTTCTTGGCTTCAGTTTCCCCATCATAACAGTAGACTGGATCTCGTGATTTCTAAAGGTCTTCTAAATGAGAACTCTCTGTGTAGAGCAGTGGTTCTCAACCTGTGGGTCGCAACCCCTTTTAACAATGAAAATACGTTGCAGCATTAGGAAGGTTGAGAACCACTGGTGTAGAGGCACGTGGCATGTGTATATAAATTACTATCCTTAGTCAGAAATCTCCATATCCTTGGGACCCTGGCAGCACCTTATATCTGTCTTAATGTCATGGAACACCACCAGTTATGTGTGGTCATGACATGGTTTTTCCACTGAACTAACAGCCAGCAGATCCCAATCTGACTCTTGATTTCCTAGGACCTATACGTTTATTGAATGTTTTGCTGTCTGCCAGGCACTGTGTCAGCTGGTGAAGATAAAAGACAAGATGTCAAAGCTCCCACCTTCAGGGAGTCCAGAGTCCAGTTGGAGACAACTTTAAGACAAATACAATTGCTTTGATGGAGGTTTGTCCAAGGTGTAGGCAGTAAAGCAAAAGGAATACCTGTTCTGTCTGGCTGAGTCCGAAGGTTTCCCTGAAGACCCAGGGTAAGGTGAGTAAGCAGAGTAAGGTGAGTAAATGTATGTTAGAAGGGCAGGGAGGACTTATAGGCAGTGAGAGTATCCTCTGCAAAGGCACAGATGTGGGGGGTGATGGTATGTTCTAGCAGCTGCTCAGGAGTCAGCATGGCAGTAAACAGGTAGGCACGTGTCAGCTCATGAAGTGACTTTTATGCCATTCAAAGGACTCTAGGCTTTAAGATATAATCTAAAGGGGCTGACTGGAGCATTTTGAGCATGGGAAAGCAGTAAATCTTTGTTGAATGCATGAACAATAGTATGACAATGATGCATAGTAATTAGGAATACAGTCACACATTGTTTCATAATGGGGGTATATACCGAGAAATGCATCATTAGGCCATTTAATTGTTATGCCAGCTTCATAGAGTGGACTTACACAAACCCAGTTGGTATAATATAGCCTGTTTCATTCCTAGGCTATATGGTATAGCCACAGGAGGGGAACCTACAATTTTAAGGCCACATGTCACCTTTTGACTGAATCTAACTTTTACAGAACAAATCCTTTTATTTTTAATACATTTTTGTTCATCTTTTATATTTTTATTTTATTTAAAAAACGAACATATTCAAAATACTAAAGAATAAAATAAATTTCAATGAAATAATCCTCTCAGATTAACCAGTACAATCAGAACATTAATAAGCCATAAGAGCTAAATTGACAGCTGCTACACTCAGAATTTAGTTTTAACTTCCTCAACCTAACAGGTGTCACTTCATATGAGGCTGAATGGTGAGCACTTCTGGGAGTCAAGTATGTAACTCTATCATCAGCTTTTGACAAGGGTGCTGTGGCTCGGAAGAGGTATTTGTGAATAGTTGTACAGCTCAACAGCATTTTTTAAATTCCGTCTGCTAACACCCCCATCATGTCAAAGAGGATCAAGAGAATGCTGGAGGAAGAAAACAGATTTTTAAATGAGGACTGAGAATTGTAATATTATCTTGTTTCTGCTAAAGATAAGATGATCTGCTTGTTTTATGATATTGCAACTTCAACATTAAAGAAATTCAATGCTCAACAGTATTATACCATTCATAAGGACCACAAATACTTTAAATTAGAAGGAGAGGCATGAAAGGTTGTATTATAGAAATTAAAAGATGAAAAACAAAAGCAAAGGGCCAGGTGGCTCATGCCTATAAACCTAGCACTCTGGGAGGCCAAGGCTGGTTGATGGCTTGAGCTCACAGGTTGGAGACCAGACTGAGCAAGACCAAGACTCTGTCTTTAAAAATAGCTGGGTGTTGTGGTGGGTGCCTATCGTCCCAGCTGCTAGGGAAGTTGAGGCAAAAGAATTGCTTGAGTGCAAGAATTTGATGTTGCTGTGAGGTATGACACCAGTGCAAGCTGCCACAGATGCAACTTATAATGTAGCTTATATGTACAGGAAAAAAGGGATGTTCAGTGATGTAGAAATTGTGAAAAAATGGACTGTCAAAGTTGAAGGATGCTTAGATGCCCATAACATTTTCTTTCTCTCTCTCTTTTTTTGAGACAAAGTCTCACTCTGTGTCCTGGGTAGAGTGCAATGCCATCATCATACCTCAAACTCTTGAGCCCAAGAACTCCTCTTGTCTCAGCCTCTCAAGTAGCTGGGACTACAGGTGCCTGCCACAACATCCAGCTACTTTTTCTGTTTTTAGTAGAGATGGAGTCTCATTCTTCCTTAGGCTCTCTTGAACTCCTGAGCTCAGGCCATCCACTCACCTTGGCCTCCCAGAGTGCTAGGATTACAGCCCATATTTCAAAGTACAAACAACTGCCTCTTTGAATGAGAACAATAAGTGTTCAGCAGCATGAATTAGCCTTCAACTTAACAGAACAACTTCTGCAATACATCAAAAGGAAAATAAATATTTGGATAAATCAACTAATACTACTGACTTGGCACAGGTCTTATATCTCATTCAGGTTATAATAGAAGATTTCCTTTGCTACAAAATGTTTACTTGATTTGGGCACTCTTGAAAACAAAAAGCAGGGAATACACATCTTCAACAATTTGCAAGATAAATGTTGTTTAGTTGGACTGAATTTAGTAAATTTAGTGTATGTATAGATGGTACGCTTTCCATGACAGGAAAACATGAAGGGGATTTGTCTTACATATAAAAAAAGTATTAACAAAGAGTGGTGCCTGTGGCTCAAAGGATTAGGGCACCAGCCCCATATGCTGGAGATGGTGGGTTCAAACCCAGCCCTAGCCAAAAAAAAAACTCCAAAAAAAAAGAAGAAAAAAAAAGTATTAATAGGGAGGCACCTGTGGCTCAGTGAGTAGGGTACTGGCCCCATATACCAAGGGTGGCAGATTTGAACCTGCTCCAGCCAAACTGCAGCAAAAAAATAGCCAGGCCTTGTGGCGGGCGTCTGTAATCCCAGCTACAAGGGAGGCTGAGACAAAAGAATCACCTCAGCCCAAGAGCTGGAGGTTGCTGTGAACTGTGATGCCACTACCGAGGGGGACAAAGTGAGACTCTGTCGCGCAAAAAAAAAAAAATATACACACACACACACACACACACACACAGGCTTGGAGCCCGTAGGTCAGTGAGTAGGGTGCCAGCCACATACACCAAAGCTGGTGGGTTCAAGCCCGGCCCGGGCCTGCTAAACAGCAATGACAACAGCAACCAAAAAATAGGAGGGGGTGTGTGGCAGGCGCCTGTAATCCCAGCTACTCCGAGGCTGAAGCAAGAGAATCGCCAAGAGTTTGAGGTTGCTCCGAGTTATGATGCTATGGCACTCTATGGAGGGGGACATAGTGAGACTCTGTCTCAAAAACAAAACAAAACAAAACAAAACTTACTTGTAAATTGGATCATATATTCAGGGCAACCTGGGTCTACACTCAAGAGGCTGCACTTCTCAAACTTCTGCACTTTTGCACTTCTATTGGCAAGAATAAACTCTCTACTTACATTCATCTTGCCTCAGTTTTTCTTTTAGACTGATGGTAATTTGTAAAGTTGTACAGATAGGTTTACTAAGACTGAGGCTAGGTACCTTGGCTTATGCCTGTAATCTTAGCATTTATGGAGGCCAGAAGTTTGAGATCAGCCTGAGCAGCCCAGGGACACAGTTCTCTATAGAGTCATGTGCCTAAGTTCCCTGCGGGACGATTTAAACCCAGGGCCTGAGGCTGTAGTGAACTATGATGAATGCCACTGTACTTTAGGCCAGGTAACAGAGTGAGACCTTATCTCAAAAATAAAGATATTATGGAGCTGATTCTAGAAAGAAAGAAAAGAAAGAAAAAGTGTGACAAGGGGAACAGAAAGCAGAAACTCCCAGCACACTCCTGCAGCCTCCAGAAGACTTCAAAGAACAACGCCATCCAGTCTCTAGAAGA
The DNA here is from genome assembly GCA_963574575.1 of Galagoides demidoff. Taxonomy (NCBI): domain Eukaryota; kingdom Metazoa; phylum Chordata; class Mammalia; order Primates; family Galagidae; genus Galagoides; species Galagoides demidoff. Next base: position 10,397 of record CAUYQV010041419.1, read on the forward strand.
ATGCAGCTCCTCCAGGTTCACAAGGGTTAAGTCTGTTGCCGGTATTCCAGAAAGAGAGGCGGAAGCGCCCAGTGTGAACTGTGTCTAACTTAAACTCACAAGGTGGACCAGCCTTAACGTCACACAACCCACGGGAGAAGCTAAAAGCCAGGCCTCACAAAACCTTTCCCCCCTCTCATATTCCCGGGGTCTGCCAGATAAGCGGCCTGTCCCGCAGCCCTAGCCAACCGCCCGGGATGGGTTTGCTCCAGCGCCACGTGTCACCGGGAGGGCGTCTCGGGAGAGTGACTGTAGAGGAGGCGAGTACAGCCGGAGACCCGCCCAGGGTCTTCATGGTAGTTGTAGTTTTTCTCGCAGGCACACTTCTCCCTGCTTTTGCCCGGGAAGTAGCATCTCTTTCGTGCAATTCATTCAAACAACATGCCCTAACGTAGATGCAGCCTAGGTATCCTCAAAAGAAGGTGCGCAAGTAAGGGAAAGCAAAGCAAGGAAGGCAAACCACAAGATTGTTAGAGAGGAAAAGAAAGGGTTAAGAGCTGCTACGCATGCGCACAGAACGCCCAGCGAGTGGGCGGGGACGGAAAGAGGACGCCGAGGGCCGTGTTTTCCCCGGAAGTGGCTTCTGTCCTCCCAGGTCTGCGCGGACGCGGCTTCCTTACCTCACTTGTCTTCGCCCCTCCCCGTCCCTCTAAGCGTTTTGGATCCTGGTTGGTGCTTCCTGGTTGCAGCCGCGGCAGTGAGTACGTGTTGACGGACCCCGAGCCGCCTGCGGTCGGGGGCCCTCTGCCCACTCTTCCGCCTCGCTCTTCGGGCGGTGGAACTAGCGCGTGCCCCCTCGTCGGCCTCTGCGTCCCTGGCCCGGTCTCTGGTGGCGGGGCGCACTTCATGGCCCCTCAGCCGCGCGCCGCCCCACAGGGCTCGGCTGTCGGGATGGGGTCCGCGTCTCACTGCCTCTCTTCAAGGCCCGAGGCCGTGGTTCAGGAGGGGCTGGGCGTTGGTGTTCCCCGTGGGGTGCTGTTTCTGCCTGTTCTTCCTCCATGTTTCACGTGGAGGTCCCGCTGCGCCGAGAGGGAGCTTTTGAGGAGAGTAGTCCTGGGCCAACTCTGTCAGAAGCAGTAGCTGCAGCTGTAGCTGTAAAACCAGAAAAATTTCGGGAGCTGGGCTCCTTCCCTCACGTAAAACAAGGAGACGTGAACTATGTTTACTAAGATTCCCTTTAATCCATCACATCCTGTGAGCCGACCCTTGCCTTCAACTTTAAGACAGTGCTGCCGGAGCAAGGGAAGAACTGTGGCTGGGAGTCAGCAGGCCTGGGTTAGCTAAGGCTACACCCCTGACTCGCTGTTAACTCTGGCAATATCTTGTTTAAATTTAAGTTGAATTTAAGATTGTTTCAGATTGCAGGGTTGGATTAGGTGATCTTTTAGGACCTTTTTAGCTCAGTGAATAAAATAGTTTCCCTGAGCCTGTTTATTTAGGTTTAAAATGAGCGTTTAATTTGATGACTCTTTCAGGTCCCTTCAAGAGCTCTTTACTTTGTGCTTTGAATACTTAACGCTATCACATGCAAAGACTTTTAATTGCACTATGTATATTTAGGGTAGTATTATGCTTCGGAGGTAGTTTAGCCTTGCTGTTTTCAAGAGAATCAGGGTGGAGAAAAAAACTGAGGAAGAATTGGAGCTGAGGATCATATGATCTCTGCAAGGGTGAGGGAGTGCCTGGCAGCAGGAAAAAGGCTGAGGAAAGATGAAAGAAGTGTTTCCAGATAGGATTAGTTGTCATAAAAAGCATGTATGTGTCCAAGAACAACTGAGACTAAGGTGACTAAATTTACCATAATTTTCTCCCACCAAGATTTGTGTTTTGTCTTCTCTTTTGTGACTTTTGTTTCACACACTTGGTTTCTCTATCCCAGTCAGATTTGATTCAAAGTGGCAGTCATGTTTGAAGAATGAACAGAAACTTTAACCCTAGAGTTACTTTGTTTCAACTGTCACTGTCAAGGCAGCTCACTCTTTCATAAATAAGAAAATTAAGTTGAAAACAAACTACATATTGATCACATTCAGTTGAAAATTGGATTAAAAACGAAATAGTGAATTTAAATCTGCCTGAGATGAATGCCTATGTCATCAAGAAGGAACATGTAAGCTAAAAGTGCTCTGGAAGGAAATAAGACCAAAATGTCCAGAATGACTGGTAGGTAGGCTGTTAGGACAGCAAGGATCTTTAAAGATTATATTAAATAAATCTGAAGCTGAAATAAGCCTTATATTGTCTAGTTTGAAAAAATTCAGTGAATGAATACTGTTCCCTCTTTTGAATGGTGAAAGCCTCTGTGTTATTATCTATAGCTCTTTTATGTTTAAGCTATTTTAATTCTTTAGATAAGTTTCATTCCCGTGATATTTTAAATTCTTATATAGGAAATGTCCTTTTTGGTCCTGGGATCAATAGTCTTTGAGTACCAATTTGGGAGGTTCTTGGATGGTAAACTGACAAATTTAAATGAATACTTTTCCTTCCAATTAAAATGCCTCTTTCATAGTTTTCTACTCCACTATAAAGTAAAATGGATATTTGTGAGATAAATTTAAGTGTTAGAATCAATGAAAGTATAGTCATGAAGGAAGTTTTTTAAAATCTTAATTTGAAATTATTTATTTTAAAATTATAGTGAAAACTCAACTGAGAGTCAGAAATGTGAATCAGTTCTAGCTATGTTGTTAACCGACTTCATAACCTCAGCTAGGCCTAATCTCTTTGTACCTCAGTTTCCTCATATGCAGATTCAGGAGTCTGTGTGAGATAATCTGACTTTGTTATCCAGTTAAGTGTGCTTGACTCGGCGCCTGTGGCTCAATCGGCTAAGGCACCAGCCTCGTACACCCACCTAAGGTGGCGGTTCGAATCCCCAGCCCAGCCCGCCAAGCAACAATGATGGCTGCAACCAAAAAAAAAAAAAAAAAGGCCAGGCATTGTGGCGGACGCCTGTGGTCCCAGCTACTTGGGAGGCCGAGGCAGGAGACTTGCTTGAGCCCAGGAGTTGGAGGTTGCTATGAGCTGTGATGCCATGGTACTTTACCCAGGGGGATAGCTTGAGGCTCCGTCTCAAAAAAAAAAAAAAAGTGTGCTTGGGAATTGTGTACAAGGATCAAAAAGGTAAGAAAGCCTTCTGAGTCAGTGTGTGTATATGTTCATATATGTAGTATACATATATATGTGCTACATACATATATACACAGAGAGTCCTCTGAGTACACTTAAAAAAAGTAAATTAAATGCATTTGAATGTAATTAAAGCAGTAATACAAACCAAAAGAGCCTCAGGCAAACCTTAACCCTGGCACAAATAAACTGCATAAATAAAAGAACATGCTATACGGAGCAGAATTTTCAAGTACAGAGGGAAGGTACAAAATCCTCTTAAAGGCCATAGGGGCTAAATTGTTAAATTCATTTTTCTACATTTCAGGGAAAAAGATAAATCCTTAGAACCAAGGAAGTCAGTTTTCATTATGGTTCTGTAGTCTATTTTTGGCATACATTCACAGGTGTGCCTATGGCTCTATTCTTAATCCCTTTCCTTTGGGATGGCTCCAAGAGTAGTACAAATTTGTAACTCTGTAATTTAGCTCTTTAATTTTTTCTGTGCTGCTCTGGAATTATGTTTTATCTTAAGTCCACACTGGATCCTCAGGATGGATCCAGTGAGGATTTTGAAGGAAGCATAATTCCTTTGACTTCTTTTAGAATTAATTTATCTATTAAATAAAAAGGAAAGGGTTCTTCTTTTATTTGAATTCCTCTGAGGCTAACATTTCAATATAAAATGATAAATGCTATAAGCATTATTATTCAGACAGCCACATTCAACTTGTATTACAATAACAGCATAGCAACCTGAAGGACAGTGCAACAAGGGGAACAGGTATATTGTACCTTTAAGAAAAAAGCCATTTAAAGTTGTTTTCTTTATTTCTGAACAACAAAAGATTCTGGCATGAGTGTAGTGCATTTTTGGCTCTTGTTCATTTGGTTCTTGGGGTCAGTGGTTCTGTTACCAAAAACTGCCATCACAATACCCTGATATTTTGGGCGAAGATTTGAGAAACTAAGAAAATGACTAGTCTTTTAAATTATATCTTTATAGCTAACAGTGGAAGAAAGAATGAATTAACATTGCTACTTTTCTTTCTAGGCTGTCCCTGATTTTTGAACAAATGTGACTTATTTTTACAGAGCTCTCATTTTGACCACTGTTCTATCAGTATCTACTTGAAGCATCTGCTGTATAGATTTTTGGTTGATGATATGGATGATATGAGAATTTAAGACTTTGGAATAGTTGAAGACACCTGAGAAATTTACCCCATCATAATTTCTGGTGTGTGTGTGTTTTTGGTTTTTTTTTTTTTTTTTTTTTTTGAGACAGAGTCTTGCTCTGTTCCTTTGACTAGATTGTAGTGGCATAATCATAACTCACCACAACCTAGAACTCCAGGGCTTAAGTGATCATCCTACCTCAGTCTTCCAAGTAGCTGGGACTACAGGCATGTACCACCTAAATAGGCATACCCCCCCTAAATTTTTCTGTTTTTAGTAGAGATGGTGTCTTGCGCTTGCTCAGGCTGGTCAAGAACTCCCGACCACCAAGTGTCCTCCCACCTTGGCCTCCCAGAATACTAGGATTATAGGCATGAGCCATGGTGTGTGTCATGATTTCTGTATTAATTTTAATTTTAATTTTATTTTTTTTGGAGACAGTCTTACTTTGTCACTGTTGGTAGAGTGCTGTAGCATCATAGCTCACAGCAACCTCCAACTTTTGGGCTCAAGCAATTCTCTTGCCTCAGGAGCTGGGGATTATAGTACTTGCCACAGTGCCCAGCTATTTTTAGAGATGGGGTCTTGCTCTTGCTCAGGGTAGTCTCTAACTCCTGAGCTCAAGCAATCTACCTGCCTTGGCCTCCCAGAGTGCTAGAATTACAGGTGTGAGCCACCACACCCTGCCATAATTTCTGTATTTTAAACACATGAAAATTCTAGACATTAGACTTGCCAGGGCAAAAGAACAAATGCCTGATGATAATAATCATTTATTTATTCATTTATAAATTCTTTTTTTTTTTTTTTCTGGAGACAGTGTCATACTCTGTCACCCTAGGTAGACTGCCATGGCATCTGAGCTCACAGCAACCTTAAGCTGGGTTTGAGCGATCCTCTAACCTCAGCTCCCGAGTAGGTGGGACTATAGTCACTTGCCACGATGCCTTGCTATTATTTCTACTTTTGGTAGAGATGGGGTCTAGCTCTTGTTCAGGCTGGTCTTAAACTCCCGAACTCAAGTAATCCACCTGCTTCAGCCTTCCAAAGTTCTAGGATTATAAGCATGAACCACTGCGCCTGGCCTATGCATGTATAAATGCAACAAACATTTGTAGATGTCCCCCTAAATACTAGTTACTCTGCTTGGCTTTGGTGTTCCACTGTTTTAACAGAGGAGGTGTAGTTTCTGTCTTTCTGGGGCTTGTGATCTGTGCTTCTGGGAGATTCACTTTAAATAATTAGAAAAGTGATGAGTGTTTTGAAATAGAAGGTTCTATGGAAGCCCATAAAAAGGGACACTTAATTTAGTCTGGTGAGGAGTGATGTTTAAGCTGAGTTGAAACTTGAGAGTGGAGCTTTCTCAGTAGAAAGTAAAGTATTTCACCTTATGTATTTATTCCCAAAGCTGAAAGTTTTGCCTCAATTTTAGGTCTTTATTAAGGTTGTATTTCATACACATTTTTGTAAATAGCACAGAAGTAAGCAGCTTTTTCAAATATTTTTATGTATTCTTTTGGCCAAAGATCATTAAGTCCATGAGATTAATTTGTTAATTGAGAATAAACATCTATACGTAAATGGTAAATAATGGTAATTGTTTCCTATTGTGGATTTTAGTCATAGTTGACGAATACCTAAAAAGATGAGATAGAAGACTAGAACCAAGGAAAAGCTGATAAGTGGAATAGTGAGAGATGCTTAACATCATTTCACAGTTTTTTTTTTTTTTTTTTTAGAGACAGAGTCTCACTCTATTGCCTCGGTAGTGTGCTGTGGTGTCACAGCTCACAGCAACCTCAAACTCGTGGGCTTAGGTGATTCTCTTGCTTCAGCCTCCTGAGTAGCTGGGACTACAGATGCCCGCCACAATGCCCAGCTATTAGTTAGCCGGGGCCGGGTTTGACCCCGCCACCCTCGGTATATGGGGCCGGCACCCCACCCACTGAGCCACAAGTGCCTCCTCATTTTACAGTTTTTAACATTTTAGAGAATGAGTGTTAAACATCAAGCGGATTTCAAACTTTTTTCTTTCTAAAATACCTGTGAAATAATGATATAGTCATGTGCTACATAATGATGTTTTGGTCATGAGTGGACCACATATATGGCAGTGGTCCCATAAGATTATAATTCTGAGTTTTTGCTATACTTTTTTTTTTTTTTTTTAAGATACACAAGTACTTACCATTGTGTTTCAGTGGGTTTGTGGCCACATAGCAATAAGTTATACCATGTAGTCTAAGTGGGCCATACCATTTAGGTTTGTGTAAGTCTGCTCTGTGATCACACAATGATGAAATCTCCTAACAACACAATTCTCAGAATGTATCCCTGTTACTAAGTAATGTATAACTGTATTTCCATTAATGACTGTAACTCGGTTTGTTGGAAGTAATTCTCATTTGAGAAAGGTGAGCATTATTAGAGTATGTCATAATAGGATTTAAAAATCCTTGGGGTAAAATGTATGTATGTATGTATGTATATGTGTGTATATATATATATATTTTTTTTTTTTTTTTTTTTGAGACTGAGTCTCATTGTGTCACCCTTGGTAGAGTGCTATGGCATCACAGCTCACAGCAACCTCAAACTCTTGGGCTTAAGCGATTCTCTTACCTCAGCCTCCCAAGTAGCTGGGACTATACGCGCCCACCACAACACCTGGCTACTTTTTTTCTTGTTGTTATTGCACTTGTCATTGTTGCTTAGCTGGCCTGGGCCAGGTTTGAACCTGCCAGCCTTGGTGTATGTGGTTGGCGCCATAACCACTGTGCTGTGGGCACCGAACCGGAAAAAAATATATTAATGTCTGAAAATAATGATGGCCTTCACATAGTTGGCTCTAAGGGGTGATACCAGGTATTGTACATTTAATGGGAATGATCAGAACTTTTATAATATGTTCTTTGTGTGGTTTTCTCTTTCACAGCATTGTTACTGACCTTCATGATGTTCGGTGGCTATGAGACTATAGAAGCGTATGAAGATGACCTTTATCGTGAAGAGTCATCTAGTGAACTGAGTGTTGATAGCGAGGTGGAATTTCAACTCTACAGCCAAGTTCATTATGCCCAAGATCTTGGTAACATCATCAGGAAGGAAGAATGTGAAGAAAAGAACTGTGGGAATTCTGAATCATCAACTAGTAAACCAAATCAGAAGAACTTAATTGTCCTTTCAGATAGTGAGGTCATCCAGCTTTCAGATGGGTCAGAGGTTATTACCTTGTCTGATGAAGATAGTATTTATAGATATAAAGGAAAGAATATTGGAGTGCAGGCACAAGACAAGGTGCAAGGTCCTTCTGCTTCTGTTCGATCTAATGAGTTGGCCAATAAAGAATGCAAAAGGGATATTGAGAAAACTAAACCTAAAGAGAGATCAGGTATAATCCGAGAGGTCATGATTATAGAGGTCAGTTCAAGTGAAGAGGAAGAGAGCACTATTTCGGAAAGTGATAATGTGGAAAGCTGGATGCTGCTGGGAAGTGAAGAAGATGATAAAGATGATGATATCCTTCTCAACCTTGTTGGATGTGAAGACTCTGTTACTGAAGGTTAGTATCATATTGGCCATTTTGAAAATAGTATCTTTTATAAGGAAGACTGCTTTTCCTAGACAAAAGACTAATAGGGTCTACTCCATTTAAATTCTTCACTTTTTGTTTTTTTGTTTGGATTTTTCTCATGTGACTCTCTTACCAGTGGCTACTCTAATGGTGGTCTGTCTGATCATCAGAAAGAGTATGTCAGAATACCAAAAACTGCATCTACTGTAAGCACATTCATAGCTACCTCTTCCTATTTGGTTAGAGGCAGTTCTAGACCTGAAATCTTACCTCCCCCCCCCCACGCCCCCACGGGTGAGTAGTCTGTCCATCATCTAACATTGGCCCTATGCTATCATTTGACCAACTTTGTTAGGGCTGCCTTTTCCTAATGGATTTACTTACCCAGATAGCAAGCATGGGGAATCCCAGGTATGCAGAAGATACAAAATTAGTAATAGGATTTTAAGAACTCCACAATCATTAAGATAGGAAAATATGAAGAGCTGCCTAGAGTAGATTATAGGTAAGAATACAAATTTTGAGAGCTCCATTATAGAGGATTAAAATTTTGGTGTTAGCTTTGTCTTCTCTGTCACATGTAGTTATCTAGTCTTAATGCTTATTTCTTTAAAAAGTTCTTTCCTTTTATTCCTAGTGACTAGTTTCTTATAATAGTTTCCTAAATGGTCTTTTTCATATCTGCTGTACACAGTGTTGTTAAGCTGGTAGTCTTTTTTTTAGATAGAGTCTCGTTATGTTGCCCTCGGTAGAGTGCTATGGTGTCAGAGCTCACAGCAACTTCAAACTCTTGGGCATAAGCCATTCTCCTGCCTCACCCTTCAAGTAGCTGGGACTACAGGCGCCCACCACAATGCCTGGCTATTTTTTTGTTGTAGTTGCCTTTGTTGTTTGACAGGCCTGGCTGGGTTTGAACCTGCCAGCCTGCTGGCATCATAACCACTGTGCTATGGGTGCTGAGCCAAGCTAGTAGTCCTGAAATGCTTTTTATTCATGCTACTTTATTAGTGCTCCAAATCTTGAATGGGCATCCTGCTTTCCTCAGAGGAAATGATCATACTTGGAGCTCTGGGGATTGGCAAAGTATTTTTTTTTTTTTTTTTAAGGATCCAGGTGGGAAATACCTTAGGCTTCCAGGCCATATGATCTCTTTAATTATTCAGTTCTGCTCTTGCGGGAAAGCAGTCTTAGATAATGTCTAACAGAATGGGGTGGCTGTGGCAATAAAATCTTATTTACAGAAAGAGGTGGCTAGCTCAGGGTGTAGTTTGCTAACCAGGAGAATTTAATAACAAAAGGAAGAAAAGAAATAATAGAACATAGAGAAGAATCAAGTAGTTTTATCCAAGTAAGGGAAATCTGATGGTGTTTTTAGGTAGAAAGGAAGAAACTTTTTTTTTTTTTTAAATTTCAGGTTATTGTAAGAGTACAAACAACCAGGTCACAATTTTTGAATTTTTTAGTTGGAGTCCCTCTTATAGAGTGTCCTGAGAAAGGAAGAAACTTTTGAAGGAAGGAGAGACCAAATCTGTTTGATAGATCAAGTTAGGAGTTCCAGGTAAGAGATGGGATTAGGTGTATATGTTATTGAATTAGTCTTACATTAGTAATCACTAAATTATCAGATATTTATAGAAGTATTGAAGAATAAATTCAAATGGATTGAGGTAGATGAAAGAACATAGGAGGATGTGTTTGATTTTCTTGGGAAAGTGACATTAGAAGTGGGAGAAGGCAGAGGACAATTGGAAGCTTAGAGTGTGAAAAAGATATTTAAGTGCTGTGTGGAATACTTTTCAGGCAGTGGTTACCAATATTTTGAAGATGACAACCTCTATAAATTCAAAATAATTTGTGGGACCTTCCCATGAGGATAGTGATAGTTTCAGTTTTTATTGAGAAAATGCATATTAGAAAAAGCTGCTATTCAGTACTCTCTTATATGACTTCGTATTTTGATTAAACACAACATCGACTGCATATTTAAAATATTAATTCATATATATGGGGGATAGTCTATATAATGCATGCTTCTAGGTACCCACTGAGGTAGATAATTTTGCAGCTCCCCTAGGAGTCTGAAACTTGGGATTTAGAAATCATTGCATGCTAAAAAATCAACAATAAGAGAATAAAGGGTTGTTTAGGAGTTGTATTAAAACAAAATTAAAATAATATGAACTTTTTGTGAATTCACTTTGAAGGATTCTATAACTTTATTCAGTAATTGTTGGCAGCTTGGAGCAAGAGGACAGAAACAAAATGATCCAGGGTTAGGCATAACATAGAAGGCCATAATAATCATTTAGCCTGTTCTTTTTTTACATTGCCTTTCCTGAGACCATACCTAGTTTTAATCATTTTGTATTTATGATCATCAAATTGGCATTTCCTTTTCTTAACTATTTTGTTGGTTTCAAGTTCCCCTTGTATACTTTACTGGATATTTCTGTTTGGGTATCATATTGTTTCTGATTTAACATACTGAAAAGAAAGCTTAGTAAATTGAAGCTTGTTACCTTTCTCTCTATGGCTTTCTACTGTGCACTAAAGAATTTGCAGAGATGCTAAAGTTGATGGCAGAATGTGGATAGGTTGGGAAAAACATGAACTAGTGCCAAATTCATTGAAGAAATTGGAACTGTGTCATGACTATGGTAAATGATGGTGATGAGAAGTTGGAGAGCTTAATGTAACTAATGATATGGACCTAAAGGGGAAATAGAATGAAAATAGCTGTTGGACATGGTGTGGCACTGGAGAGGGAGTGGTGATATGGCTGATGTGGCCATTCTCATTTTGTTTAACAGGAGGAGAGCTGGTTGGATATAAAGTTTCCTCAAAAAAGGGTTAGTAGTTACATGGTATTGTTAGCAAAAAAGCAGGTTTAGTTAAAAAGGAGGTTCATTTATGAAAACTTTATTGTATGCATGTTGGGTCTTGGAAAGGAAAGATAGTCTTAAGGGACTGAAATAAAATCTAATGGATTTTAAATGGGTAACATTCACATTTTTATTTTATGAAGTAGAAAGAATTCTAGTGACTGCAGAGGCTGAATTGTAGAGTTAGCAGTTTTCAAGATGGGATGGGGAGTAGGCTTTCTATTGTAGTGTTCTGGACCAAAAGTGATGGGGATAGAATTAAGCTAGGCAATGTTAGTAGGTATAGCAAGAAGGAAATGGATTTGAGAGAGATGAACGTGGACATAAGTTGGTAATTTATTGGATGAGGGAGATAGAAGAAGATTATTTCAGAATCATAAAGCTGAGGAGCACAGAAAGGGGAGCAAATTAACTGGAAGCTAACTCATAATAAAACAGGGGTTCTTCAGGGCAGAGTGAAGGATTGATAGAGGGTAGTGAGGACAGAGTAGGGGACAGCTAACCATATGCAAATGAGGATTTTAAAGGAAAGGGAGTGATGGATTTGTCAGTTACATCTTATACAACTGAAGAAAAGATAATCGGATATATAAAGAAATTTTGGGGTCTGGGCATGGCGGGTCATGCCAGTAATCCTAGTACCCTGGGAGGCCAAGGCAAGTGGATTGCTTGAGCTCAGGAGTTCCAGACCAGCCTGAGCAAGTGTGAGAACTTTTCTCTACCAAAAGTAGAAAATCTAAGGCAGTGCCTGTGGCTCAATAAGTAGGGTGCCAGCCCCATATACCAAGGGTGGCAAGTTCAAACCTGGCCCTGACAAACTGCAACAAAAAATAGCCGGGCATTGTGGCAGGCACCTGTAGTCCCAGCTCCTTGGGAGACTCAGGCAAGAGAATCGCCTCAGCCCAAGACCTGGAGGTTGCTGTGAGTTGTGACGCCACTGTACGCTACTGAAGGCCACAAAGTGAGACTCTGTCTCTTAAAAAAAAAAAGAAAATCTAATGTAGCATTGTGGCGGGTGCCTGTAGACCCATCTACTTGGGAGGCTAGGCAAGAAGATTGTTTGAGCCCAAGAGTTTGAGGTTTCTGTAAGCTATGATGACACCATGGCACTCTACCCAGGGCAACAGAGTAAGACTCTGTCTCAGAAAAAAAAAAGAAATCTCTAGGAAAACAATTTTAGGATTTTGCATTAAAAATAGACAAGCATTGGGTGGTGCCTGTGGCTCAAGGGAGTAGTAGGACATGGGCCCCATATGCTGGAGGTGGCAGGTTCAAACCCAGCCCTGCCAAAAACTGCAAAAAAAAAAAAAAAAAAAGACAAGCATGCCTGTTCTTGAACTGCATTTTTCTGGGGGGCAGGGGAAGGAGGGGATATTTATATTCTTAGCAAAATGAAATCCGCATAACATAAAATAAACTATTATAGGCTCAGCGCCCGTGGCTCAAGTGGCTAAGGCGCCAGCCACATACACCTGAGCTGGCGGGTTCAAATCCAGCCCGTGGCCTGCCAAACAGCGATGATGGCTGCAACCAAACAATAGCTGGGCATTGTGGCAGGGGCCTGTACTCCTAGCTACCTGGGAGGTGGAGGCAGGAGAATCACTTGAGTCCAGGAGTTGGAGGTTGCTGTGAGCTATGAGGCCACGGCACTGTACCCAGGGCGACAGCTTGAGGCTCTGTCTCAAAAAAAAGAAAAAAACTATTTTAAGTGTTCACTTCAGTGGTATTTAATACATTCCCAATGTTGAAGAACTTTTAGCTCTGTGTAGTTCCAGAACATTTGTACTCTGCTGAGTGAGTGGATCCTATACTTATTGAGTAGTCACTCCTCATTCTCTTCTAGCCCCAGGTAATCACTGATTCACTTTCTGTCTCTATGAATACATCTATTTTGGATATTTCATGTAAATAGATAGAATTATCTAATATGTGAACTTGGTATCTGGCTTCTTTCTCTTAGCATAATGTTTTGGAAGAAACATTGTGGCATATATCAGTACCTAATTGTTTTTTAGGGCTAAATGATTTCATTGTGGGGATCATCTATGGATGGACATTTAGGTCATTTTGATCTTTTGGCTATTATAAATAGTAAACATTTGTGTAGTAGTGTTTTTTGTAATATCTTCTTTTAGTTCTTTGGTATATGTAACTATACCAAAGTATAGTTCTTGGTATATATAACAATACCAAAGTATATTGCTAGTAACTCCATGTTTAACTTCTTGAGGGACCACTGTTTACCACAGTGTCTGAACAAATAGTAAACATTTGTGTAGTAGTGTTTTTTTGAATATCTGCTTTTAGTTCTTTGGTATATATAACTATACCAAAGTATATTGCTAGTAATTCCATGTTTAACTTCTTGAGGAACCACTGTTTACCACAGTGTCTGAACCATTTTACTTTCCCACCAATAGTGTGTGATAGTTCCAGATGACTGCATTGTTTCTTATGATGACTTGTCATGTTGCACATTTCTTTTTAATTTGCTGGTAGGCTCTTTGTTATTTCTCACAGTTCTTTCTTTTAATATTTTGTTTTTAAATGTTTGCTGTAGTCTATGGTGGCTTGCATTTTTCAAGAATGGGTTTTTTTGCATCATATTTTCACTCATTTAGAAGTTTTAAAGGATTAAATTAAAATCCATTAATAGGCAGAGCAATCATTGAATCTACTGATTCATCCATATAGGTATCTGTTCCTTTAAGGGTTTTTCTTTGTATGTATATAAATTTATACCATTCTTTCTGCAGCATAATTAAATTACTTGGTACAAGACCTAAGTAATTCCAGATGGTGTATATTCCTATTATTTATATTGCCATTATCCCTGCTCTTTGATTCTGAGATTTGTGGGGTTTTTTTCCTTTCTTTTTCTCTTCTATTTCTTTTTTTCTTTTCTTTCTTTCTTTCTTTTTTTTTTTGTGGCCAAATAGAAACAAATTCTGCAATTCTGAAAACTTACTTGGCTCTTATAAAGTCTAGCAGATATTCAAATATGTTATTCTCTGTTTTATTTTCTTGATCTACTAATGCTATAATCCTTTTTCTTTCTGTACTGGTAACCATTTAAGTGTGTTATTGTTCTGTAGTCATTGTTATCCCTTTCATAAATAGATGTGGGGATAGATCTGGTTCATATAATAATATTTATTTTATTTATTTTTTTTTGGAGACAGAGTCTAAAGCTGCTGCCCTTAGTATAATGCTGTGGTGTCACAGCTCATAGCAACCTCAAACTCTTGGACTTAAGCCATTCTCTTGCCCCAGCCTCCCAAGTAGCTGGGACAGGTGCCTGCCCGGCTTTTTTTTTTTTTTTTTTGCATTTGTCATTGTTGCTTAGCTGGCCAGGGATGGGTTTGGTATGTGGCTGGCACCGTAACCACTGTGCTATGGGCACTGAGTCTTAAGCAATTCTCTCAACTCAGCCTCCCAAGTAGCTGGGACTATAGGCGCCTGCCGTAATGCCTGGCTGTTTTTTGTTGTTGTTGTTGAAGTTGTCACTGTTGTTTTAGCTGGCCTGGGCCGGATTCAAACCCACTAGCCTTGGTGTAGGTGTAGGTGTAAATGACTGGCGCCCTACTCACTGAGCTACAGGGTGCCACCCCATATAATAATCTTTAAAGAGAAAAATTTTTTTCGTTTAGTGGAAGTGTGGAAATTCTGAAATACTTGAAATGGTGATTGTTAAATAGTTATCAATAACTATTTTGTGTTCTGTTTTCCCCAACAGTTCCTGAAATTGTGGTCTGTTTAACATAGCAGTAGGATATTAGAGAAAAGGTTATAAACTTCTTGAGGGCAGATCTTTTCTATACTTGTAAACCTTCTTAACAATATTTAGAGTAGTTCCTTGACACACTTATTAGTTTGTTTCCCATTAGTTGCTAAATGATCAACTAAGTATTTACTTACCATCTTCTCTATGTAGAATATAAGTAGTACTGGGATTTAGAGTAGTAAAAGACATAATTTTAGCTTTAAGTAACTTAGTATTCATTGAAGAGACAAAATACAATAAGAAGCTAAGAAATTCATAGAAATCTCTCCCTCCTCTTTTTTTTTTTTAAACGCAGTGTTTTGCTGTGTTTTCCAGGGTGGGTTATACTCCTGGGCTCAAGCCATCCTCCCACCTCAGTCTTCCAAATAACTGACTGGGACTACAGGCATATGCCCAGCTTGGAAGTCTCTTCTTAACCCAGGAGAGTTATGTCTCTCAAAATTCTGATGTTAACAAGTGGTTGCAGTTCAACACTCTATAAGAAAAGATAAGATTAGTGTATTTGAGATAGTATATGAACCTATGAACGATCGTATAAACATGTATTTTTTACATTTATTAATCTAAACCTATAGTAATGAGTGAGATACTACCTCTTGCTTTGTGGAAACTTCAGGCCTTCTCATATGACTTTAATTTCAGTGAGAAACTTAACATTTTGTTTTGCTTTACTGGCAGATGATATACAATTTAGAGTCATTTCTTTCCTTTTTGTTCTTCCTTTAAATGTTTAGTGCTTTTCTTGTTGTATGATTTGAAGTTGTTGATTAGCTTCCTGAAGTTTCATTGAGATCATATGTATGTGACCTATTTATTTGACAGCCTAGTCTTCCTCTATACCTGTAGATACATAATGGTGGCTCTGCCTATAATGAATTCGTAGGCCAAAACATAGGCTTTCCGTGCTGATTACTTATGTGTTTTCAGCTCTCTCTGCTGAGGTATGCAGTTTATTTCTCAGGTCTGGGCCTCATCTCCTTTACTTACTTTATTATTTCATAATGCTTCTTTATAAAAACTATGCCTGGTCTATCATTTATTTTCCTTTATAAATTCCCATTTTTTCTTTTCTTTCATTATCCCCAGTAAGAGTGACTTGCAGTTCTCATATATTAGAAAAGTATATCTCCTGGTTAAAGAAAAGATGCACCAAAAGAAATCAGCATGTTTTTTAATACACAATGGAATCTCAAGTTTGGAAAAGATTGTTATATGACAACCAAATGATGAGGAGAGATAGTAAATGCTATAGGAATTATAGAGGAATAATTAGCAACTTGTTTTCCTGGTTAGGGAAAGGACGTTATTAGCTCTAGGAGTAGTTAACTCTTGTAAATTTTTTATTATAGAAGTTTAAATATGTACAAGAATAGAATGTTACAGTGGACTTCAGTGCCTCATAAACCAGCTTCATCAATATCAATTTATGACTAATCTTTTTCATCTATAAGTCTATGTCCCTGCATTATTTTGAAGCAAATCATGGACATCATATCATTTTATTCATTTGTATATATACACAGTAGTCCGTGATATCATGGGGGATTGGTTCTAGAACTTCTTGTGGATACCAAAATTCATGGATGTGCAGGTCCCTGATAAAAAATGTCATAGTATTTGCATATAACCTATGCACATCTTCCCATATACTTTGTCATCTCTAGATTACTTATGATACAATGTAAATGCTATGTAAACAGTATTCTGTATTGTTTAGGGAATAATGAAAAAGTGTACATATGCAATTCCTTCCCCTCCCAACTAGTAGACATGGAGAGTTGACTGTGTATACATAAATATACGCACATACACGTAAACACACTTATTTCAGCATGTATTTCTGAGAGGTAAAGATTCTTAAAAAAAAAAATGTCATTATCTTGTTGGTAAGCAAATTACCAATAATTCTTTCAGCATAACATATTTCAGATATGCTAGATTGGCTCCTTATTTTTTTCTTGCAGTTTATTTGAATCAGATTAGATCCATGTATTGCAATTGGTGATTACTTAAATGTCCTTTAATCTATAGGTTTTCCTTTAGCTCTTCTTTGTTTTTAATTCCTTGTAATTTAATTTTTTTTTTTTTTTTTTTTTTTTTGAGACAGTGTCTCACTATGTTGCCCTAGTGGTATCACAGCTCACAGCAACCTCAAACTTTTGGGTTCAAGCGATTCTCTTGCCTTAGCCTCCCAAGTAGCTGGGACTACAGGTGCCATCCACAACGCCCAGCTTTTTTTGTTGTTGTTGTAGTTGTCATTGTTGTTTGGCAGGTCTGAGCTGGATTAGAACCCGCCAGCTCCAGTGTATGTGGCTAGCACCTTAGCCACTGAACTGCAGGCGTTGAGCCCCTTGTAATTTAATTGTTACACTAACTAGATTGTCTTGTAGAATCAGCTATAGTCTGAGCTTTATGTATTGTTTAATGTTCCGTTGTCCTTTGTTTTTTCTGTGAATTGGTGTTAGATCTAGAAGCTTGATTAATTTTAGATTTTTCTCTCTGTAGTTAAATGTAAACTTGATACATAGTTAGGTTCATTTGTTTCATTTTGCTTTTGATATGTTTATTTTTTAGGATTACCTTTTTAAAATTTAGTTTAATTTTATAATTATGTAAAATGTTTGTGAAGTTTCAAATTCAGATCAACAAAATGTAGTAAAATCTACCTAGACACCTACCTAAGTCTCCATCCTTTTCCTGCCCTTACCCTATGTAACCATTGAGAAAATAGACAGTTTGTCCTTATATTTTGAAAGATAGGAGCAAAAATGGAGATATATCCTTGTCTCTCCTCTTCCCCTCTCTTAAATAAATACTAGACTAGCATGCTGTCTGCTTTTTGCTCTGTCTTATTTTTTTCTGTTAACAGTATACCTGGAGATCAATCCATAGTTCTATGTAAAGATATTTCTCCTTTCCAGAACTATGCACTATCATTGTATCTTTTATACTAATCTGAGTTGCACTTATTTGGTATGTAATAAATACTTTTTGAAAGTGAAAGATTAGTAATTTAAAATACTTGAACAATATACTAGTTACAGTCTTAAAATATATTTTAAATATATGGATAATAGTTTAATTCTAATTTCAGAAGCAAGCTTCGTTCTTATTCCTGGTCTTGATGTTTCATTCTCCTCCTTTAGTAATTTTGAAATATTTAGATTTAGCAGAAAAGGTTCAAGATTTAAAAAGAAAGCACCTTTTGGAAAATGAATAAGATAACATTTTTAAAAAATTAAAGAAGCTGTATTAGTTTCAAGTTTGTAACTGTTGGTGGTGTAGAATTTTGTGTTAATGTAGCATTCCTTTGGTACATATAACTTGGCACATTGCCCCTTTAGTTTGTCAACATTTGGCACACAAGAAATACCTAACAAATCTTTGGTAAATTTAATTATAATTTACATAGGTTTGATTAAAGTAAAATGGCTTTTGAAATTGAAGTGAAGTTTTGCCTTTTAACAATTTAGGGCAGTAAGTCTTTTAACTGTTTTGTGTCAAAATTCTTTTTTTCCAAAAATATGCATATGAAAGTTTTGGATATAATTTCAAAGGATGAAGAAATCTTCTAGAGGTAATTGCTGAATCCCTGGCATTATTAGGCACTGAACCAAGACTTGATAACTAATTAAAATTTGAATAGAGTGGGCTACCTATTTGAATTTTGGTTTTTCAAATATATCATATTTTATTTTATCTGGGTATGCTGTTCTTTTCTGCTTGGGTTAGTTTCTACCTTGCCTGGCTGATAACTACTCATCCCTCAGGTCTCAGTTTAAAGTTCACATCTGAATGAGGTGTAATGGTCATAGGTTCCCAATTAATGGTAGTTATTAGGTCTGTTACAGTTCTGCAGTTGGCTCGTTTTGACTTGGGGTAACTTAATTTCTCTATTTGTAAAATAGTACATTTTATTTCACTAAGGTTATGAAGCTAAAGTGAGACAATGAATAGATTTAATGTAATAGGAAAATCTTTTGATAAAACTCTTCATAACTGTAAGATAGGCTCATGAGCATCGTAGGCTTATTGCTTCCACCTGGTTTTTTTGCAGTGAAAGTTCTTTTTTTGTGAACCCAAGTTGTTTTTGAACAACCTGTCTTTAGGATGGCACGTCCTTTAAATAAATTTTATTTGATTTGGTAACAGTTTATGATATTCAAGTTTATGACATTAAGCTTAATACTGAAGGCTTAAAATCAGCATTTACTTATTTGGTGCTTGCAATGTGCAAGACACTGTACCATTAAGGTGCTGGGAATCAAAAATTGCTGTGTATTACGTGGACAGTTGACTATAATATCAGAGTTAAAAACATTTCTCTAAATGTAAAAATGTAAGAGATGCCCCAGCATGATACGTAGTTACTATGAATGCAGTAGACTTTTTAAAAAGACTGTTATGGATAGGCAAAGTATAAGCTGAATTGAAAAGGAACCCTTTGAGCTGAATCTTCAAAAAAGGATAGAATTTCAAGTTCAGGTTGTTAAACATTTTAATATTGTGTCTTTTTAGAAGCCACCTACCCCCTAAATGAGAGGGTATTTATGTTCTGTATATGTTCATAGTAATATTGGACGATCTCTTGTTTATAATTTTTTCCATTGTTTTCTTTCTGTTTTTTGCTTTTTCTTGAAAATATAATTGGATATTTTATACAAGTTTATGGAACATAGAAAATTTCTCTCATAGAAAAATTCTCTCATCTGGGCCAGGTTTTATGATCTGAGCAGCCATTTAAAGTCTGTTTTATACAGGGCTGTTCAAAGTAGAGCATGTCTTAAATTTTGTGTTCTTATCTTTCAACTTAAAAAGGAACAGATTTAGTTACTTTGGAAGCTTTAATACATATTAAACTTTGCTCTTAGTAACTCCTTAAATCATTAAGGTGATTTTCCCCCCTTTTGTATTTATCATCTTAATTTCAGTAAATATGGTTTCTTGAGCCATCTTATGGCTGAATTGGTCATCAAAATGGGTTGCTTTGTGACATCCTTGTCATTGATACATAGTTTAATTCCTGCCTTATAATTGAAAAATGGCCACACACTAGAGTTCCAGTGACCAAGAGCCTCAAGGAGCTCCCTCCCTGATGTTTTCAGCTTTTGTAAGCCTGTTCTACACAATTCCTAAAGCTGCTTTTGAACTGTGTCTCTAGTTGTAGCATGTCACCTTACACTTAACTATTGTAAGGGCATCTTTTTATTTAATTTCTGATTAGCATAGTGACTTGAACTATGTCATTCACTGTTGCATGGTGAAGTTGTCATAGGGAGAGAAGAAATAAAAATGTTCAATTTCAACTTTATTTGTGAATAGAGTGAAGTTTGAAAGCCTTTTATGGCTATTGTTCAGCAGACTGAAAATCTCATTAGAAACCCCAGAAATGCCAAGGCAGCTTTGGGTTGGATTTTAATAACATTTTGGAATGTTGATACTGTATGTTTCTAATTTCTGTGATTTCACTGTAGATCAGCAACTTAGGTATGCATTCTTCCAAAGTTAATTTATGACTTTTAATCTAAATTCATTTTTAGTAGCTTTTCTTTTCAACAATGCTAAGTACTTAGGGAGAGAATTAAATTTTACTTTTTAAAAAACATTTAGTAACAGATTTGATTGTCATATAAGATGTATACTAAATTCATTGAATACTGCTTAAGTAGAAGATACCATAATACATAGTTATTGAACTAATGAACTATAAAAGTGTTACTCACCTTACTGTGAGGTTTACGTATTTTTTGGAATGGAGAAGCATAAAATGAGATGGGCAACATTTTCTTTCTTGTTGGAAGAACTTGAATCCCCCATGTCTTTCTGGGTGAAGAATGCTAAAATGTAATTTTCTTATAGTTGTTGATTACTTTAAAAATAATATTGTATAAAGTGATCCCTTGTCTAAGAAGTAAGTATGATTTATAAACAGTGTATTTTTATGGTCAGAAGGTAAATGTGATGTGAGCTACTAAGGATTAGACTACAAAGCTTTTTTTCAAAAGAAGTACACAATGGAAAATATTTAATCCTTTTTTTACTTAAGTAGGAGCAATTAAATAATTCATATGTATCTAGGAGATCTTGTTTTCAAGACTTTGCTAGATCATATTTAATTCACATTATTTATTAACCTCTCATCAATACTCTTGGTGGTTAGCAATAATGAAGTAAAGTGTTACTTCATGGAAGTTTTTTAGCCTGAAATTTTTTTATCTCTCATTATTTTCATTTTGTTATAAATTAAAGGTATTGTCATGGTTAAGTTTTTGGCCCTTTGAGTTACGTGTCAGGTTGTTGTAGATTATGCCAATGATGAAGAGATGAATGTTTTAATTGGACATCCACTGTATGTAAGGTCACATTTTAAAAAAATCATACAGATGTGCTTAAAAATACCTTAAAGGAATAGATTTGACTTGTTTTTTAATTTGAATTTTGATCTAATAGCATTGGCCCTGAATGGAGATAAATTCTTTGTGTAGATTTGAATTCAAAAGTGTAACTGTAATAATGGATTATTTTGAAGTGAATCTTGTCTGTTAAATGTGTAACTTATTTCTATGACAAATTCTTACCTTAGAATTTCAGCTTTCGTCATAGTTTTGAAAATTGGTTCACTGTGGACTTGGGAGCATCCATTCATGTTCCTGTCTTTTACAGGCACATTTTAAGGGAAGATAGCACATAACTATAATGGCAAAAATCATTTGTACTCTCCTGCTTTAGCTTAAATATAGTTAACTTTTAATTGCCTCAAGGTGAAGGAATGGCTAAGTAGCTTAAGAGATATTTATTAATGGAAAGTGTTTTTATTGGCAGTTCACTGGAAGTCATATTTGATATTGCTTTGTAACTAAATAGTGCTTATAACAAAATTATCTATTCTACGGAGGGAAAGCTCCAACTCTAGAACACTTTTCAATACTCTTTTCTATTTGTAGTTAAGAAGAAATTCTAAAGATGTAGAAAATAGACTGGTTATGGTTGATAAATGAGATTGTTAATGTAATACAAATTATTAAGAAGTCAGGTGAGGAATTCAGGAACATGGCAAATAAATTTAACTGAAGAAAAGAGATTTTATTTAAAGACAAGTTGTGTAATCACATTAGTCCTGTAAGTTAGTCTTTATCCCGCACTGGCCATTTTTTAGTGTTAAATGGTGTGATTTAAACAGAAATGAACTTTTGTCAATGAATTTACTTAAAAATAGCATTACTTCCCACTTTGAAGGAGGATTTTAATTGTCCATAAAATTTCATTATTGTTCTAAAAAGAACATCAAAGATAACCTCTCTCCCAAATGTTGAGAATATGAATGAGTATTTTGCTTTTCATTTAATACCGTGTATCTACTGCAGGTCTTTTAGTTTGCTTTAAAAATGATATAAATTTTGTGGGAGAATAAATATGACTTTACATTATATACAACTTAAACATTGCTGTAAACATATTTTAATCTGGTTATATGTATGAAATGCTTTTTAAAGAGGTTCAAAATAGTCAACTTAAGTTTCTGAATAGGCGAGTCACTAAAAATCCATCAGGTACTTAGCTGTGGAATATTTGTATTTGTCAATACCATGGTTTTCTTGATTGGTGTTTTATTTCCTTTATTCTTCCATTTGAGAGAATCTAGTTTGGGTATTTTCTTTATTTATCAGATTTCACAGAAGAAATGTAATGGTTATACCACTTATCATCTGATTTTCAAACTGAATTGATTATTTAAGCTAACTTTGGTATATAGTTCTTTGTTGTGTTCAATACAGAGTTGTGTTATGTTGTATGAAATGGAGGAGTCGTGTTCAGCTGTATGATTGTGCTACTACTTAGGTTCACATCAGCAGCAAAGGGTCTTGTCTTCAGTTTGTTAAATTTTTTTATTCCTTTAAATTTATTTAAATTTAGGAGGTGGCTTTGTGAAGCAAATTTCTGAAGCAGTATTAAGCAACAGGAATCTTTTCCTCCCTTCTTTTAGCAATATATACATATATATAATAAAGTATATTTTGAGTAAAAGGAAAAATTTAATCTAAAGTACAATGTTGATACAGTTATTATTTCTTATTTTTAGAAATTAATAAAACTAATAAAGCTCATTTGGAAATCTCAGAAGATCTTTAGTAGTATACCTGCAAACTCAGCAGTCCCTTTTTTATTTATACAGATTTCCCTGCCTATTGTGGCCGTTTGCTCTAATTTAAATTTCCCATGGCTTTGAGTTGCAGACTTGGTTTTCTGCAAGAGTGCCCATGCTTACATGGTCATATATTCTGGGTGACTTTTCCACTTTTTCTTTTTTGTTATTTTGTTGATTGCTGAAGGGAAAGAGGATTTAAAAAGAAAAAAAAAACTTGTTTCTTTGTTTTGATCTTTCTTCCTTAGCCCATCTATTTGTATGTTGTTTTGTTGTATTTTACAGATTGGAAAGAATTATTGTGTGGTACTTAGATCCATAGGGACCAGCAGGGAAAAACTAATTTTGTTTTTTGTTTTAAATAAGAATAGCAATTTAATTTTTGAGGCATTGAGAAGCTCAAAAAATGTTAGCTTTATGCATGAAATAGAAAACTATTAATCCTGAAACTTTCTACTCATAGTCACTTTACTGTTGTAATAAAAACGTTATAATTGAACCAAGTTAATACTAGAAATACTAATTAACAGTAAGTGCTACTGTTACAAATTTTTAATTTAAATATTGTGTATTAAGAGATTTAAGAAATCATTTATAATTTGATACATGATTTTTCTTACCTTCAATTTTGTTTCCCCACAGTATCTATTCAGATAGACATGAATAGACATTTGATTGGAGACTAATTTTTACCTTAACCAGATTTTAAAAGTTTTCCTCTTTAAAAAAAAAAAAATTTCCTTTTTCTGCAAAACATGCTTATTTTTCAAATGCAAAGAATTTTGTTTTATTGAACAACTTTATACTGCTTAGTGTTAAGTCCTCAGAGAAGTACTGTGTCAATTTAAGTATTGGGCAATTAGTTACCATTATAAGGGAAAAGGGCCTCTACCATTATAGAGGCCTCCCAATATATCCAAATATATTTTCATTAATATCTGAAGACCTTACCCAGGAAGTGAGAACAATGTAACCTAAAAATTGTACCCTCATATTAATTTGAATAAAGTTTTAATTAAAAAAATCTGAAGACTTTAAAAATACCAAATTATTGTGATCAAAGCCACTTCTATTTTTCAGTTGTTTTGTGAGAGTAGCGTCATACATTAGCATATTTAACTGGATTTTGTATTCATTAAATTAGTATAGTAAGACGATCCTTTTTACCATTTTAGAAATTCAAATAATTTCCTAATCTACCAGGAAAAATGATGTTGTGATATACA
This sequence comes from Galagoides demidoff, assembly GCA_963574575.1. NCBI lineage: Eukaryota > Metazoa > Chordata > Mammalia > Primates > Galagidae > Galagoides > Galagoides demidoff. Next base: position 34,335 of record CAUYQV010041419.1, read on the forward strand.
TCATTTAATAAATGGGCTAAAAAAACTTTCTAATGTTGATAAATAGGAGGGAAAAGAATAATTTTGAAAATTTAAAATTTTAGGGTCTTACTCTTTAATTGATTATACATCATGGTAGTGACATATCTAAGAATGCTCTTTCTGGATATCTTTTAAGTACTTTGGGAATTAGGGTAAAGGCAAGCCTTTCTGTGTTTGTTAATTACAGGTTTTACTTGTGGGTTTTAGTGCTCTTAGAATATGAAATTCGGATTCATAGAATTTGTGATAACCAAGAAAGAAACAGAATTATGGAACTTTTGTTTTCTTTATTTTTTCTATTATATTCTAGCGATGGTGTTTCCCATTTTGATTTCTAGTAAGTGACTTCTCTAGGAGCAATTTCTTTTAAAATCACTGAGTTCCCCACTAAGAAGAAAATGTGTCCTCATAGCCTAATTAGCTATTGTTTGTCCATAGCAATTCAAATAATCTTTTGAATTTCTGCTTTTTGATCATAGTTATATAGGCTTCATAAGTTTGTAAAATTATTCCTCCTAATTCCTATTAGTATTTTAAAGGGTATTTTATAAGCTTACACAGATGTTCATATGTAATTATTAAGAGACAAGAATAACCTCCAAAATATATTCGTTTCTAGTAGTCACATCAAATCAGGGTATAATCTGTTATGTAACAAGTATGCAGCTATAAAAATAACAAGGAATTATTCTGTTAGCACAATTGACTAGCAAATGTTTGTGGAAAATGTTACTAGGTCTTAAAAGCTCATAACACAGATTTTATTGTGTGACCTTAGTAGGAGAGTCTTGTAAAGCTAAACTTCAAATTTATTAAGGAAAGAACAAACTGGTGAAGTCCTTTTATGCTGTTAAAAAAAGTCACAGACAATTGTCAGACAACTTTTCTTTTTAAAGGTCATGATTATTTGATGCCTTTTCCAGTCTTTATTTGAAACTCTAGTTTTATAGGATTTCTTTTTTGTTCTCCCTCTTTTTTCTTTTGGTAGTGGGTGGAAGATTCTTTTAAAATGAATAGCTAACATGTATGGTAACTATGAAAGTACAATGGAAATACTTTTATTCATGATTTTCTTTTTAGGTCTAAAAATGCTGAAGGTAAGTCAATGAGGGTAAAATTGCATTGTGTTGTGTGGAAACTGTTCAGAGTTTTCTGTTCAGAAAAGTAGACTCTGATTTAGAGCTTTAAATTGGGGTTATTGGTGAAATATTTTGTAATTCTCTTAGAGTGTCGTGTTTCTGTGTCTTAGTGTTCTAGTTGATTGTTGGTATTTCCTCAGAAATAAAATTCTATGTATGAGAGAAAATAGGAGGTGAAAACATAACAAAAATTGGAGGGAAGAAAATCCCTTCCCCTAAATGTTGCTACTTGACAGGTGCAGATACCTGTGCCATTATAGTTTTTCAAAATAGTGCTTGAACTCTGTTTTTTAAGAGTTTTCTTAAACTTTGGCATATTTCACACAATTCGATTATGATAAGTATATTACATTTAATTCTGGTCTTTATTCTAAATTAATTAAAGTCTTTAAAACTTAACAAAATAATGCCTTGAGGCTGATTACTAATATTCAATTAAGTTATGTACAAAGTAATATTTCTTTGATTATATTATTTTGATTTTATTAATATGATAAGCTAAAATTATAAAAGGTCTATAAAAGTGCAGAAATGGAATTATGTAAAATTAATTTTGATATTTTACTGCAGAGACAGTTTAGAATTAAAGTATGCCTTGGTGTGTAATACTTCTACCTCTTAACTGTTTTAAGAGCATCTGATCTGTTGGTTTTCAGTATTGATATAAATTAACTGGAACCATCTTTTTTTTAATTGCAGGATATTGAGGCAGATACATAAAATTTGCTGGTGATTGGCTTTTTAAAATTTTAAGTGGTTAGACTTTGTGAAATACGGTCTGAGATTTTATTTAAGAAAGTATACTTAATTTAAATTACTAATCCTAGAACTAGAGAAATCTTGTCAAGTAAAGCAAATCCATATTTATAATTATTTTCAGTCATTACAGAGGAAGATGTGAATTAGTAAAATCTTTTTTGGTGGAAGTCATAAATCATATTTCGAAAAGGGGCAAGTGAGGGAAAAGTACCTACCTTCAGGCTGTTTTATATTATCTTATGTTATAAGTTATTCCTGGGCTTATGTCACAAAAGGCTGCAAAACTTCACAAAAGAATTAAGTGTGTTTTAATTCAGTAGGCTTGCTGAAAACTCTTTTTTGATAAATTTAGAAAAATTTATACATGATATTTTTCATTTTTAAAAATATAGTGATTTATATTGGTGCTTTGCTTCAGTGTCAGTCTTATTAGTTTAGATATATTCTTATATTTTATATTAAAAATTTATTACCAGTAATATATTACTACTTCAGTATCTTCACTGTTCCAATTTAATTTCACCCATCTATGACACTTTATCAGCTACTATTTTATTGTACTTTCTTGTACTGTTGTTGTAAGGTATAGGTTCTAAGTCTAAAGTAAGAGCTAGTATATATATTACAGTACATATGACCATTTCTAATTTGACCTGTTACTGTAAAGAAGGCTAACAAGTGTTTAGGACTAGCCCACCCCTTCTGGTGCAGTTGAAAACAGGCCTCAGAAGACTCAAAGGAATTCTTTTAACTCCTAGCAGGGCCACGGGGTCAATGTCAGATTTAGTCATGCTGTTATTTTAGCCCAGTGGTCCAGAGAGATGACTGAAAAGTGAGTCTTTTATTTCTTTTTTTGTGTGGTTATTAACAGGATTAAATGTAAGCCATTGTGTACTTAGTACCAATTAGTTTCTCATCTGAGAGGTTCATTATGATTTTTTGTCAGTCTTCATCTTGTAATATTTGTTTCATTGTTTGATTAGTTAGGGGGCTGAATGGACTAAAGAAGAGTTATAGCAGTGCTTTTAAATTCATTGAGGATTTTAATAGTCAACTTTTTAGATATGTGGACCTTGATTAGAAAACAAATCACATTGAAAATTGGAATGGAAAATGGCAAAGTTAAGTAAATTGCTTAAAATTTTCCTTTTCCTGTTGTATTTTTTTAGTCTTAAAATAGACTATCTTTATTATATCAAATAATACGTATATACTTAGAAGTCTACTTCAGATTCTTAAACATATTTCTTAAAATTATGTTCAGTTTGCTGTGAATTTATAATTATTATTCAGGAGGGACACACATCAAAAAAATTCCAAAATTAAAAAACTTCCGGTTTCTGGGTTAGAAACACAGATTGAGCTATTAAAAGTAGAACACAAGAATTCTAGGACAAAGATGGTTGTCAGGTATAAACAAACCTTAATTAAAAAGGAGGTAGCCTGAAGTTGATTCTTCATGCTGTTATAAATAAGTAAAATGCAAAGTTGTATAAATTCAGAAGGGAGGAGCATGTATATCCAACTTTTTAATTGTTTATTAGATTAGTGGTTGTTTTAGAACCTTAACTTCATATGTTTCATTAGATAATATGTCTCATTTATATATTGAGATAACTTAGTAAAATTTTGGACAAAATTGTTCTTATACATTGAATTAGAGATGCTAATGTTAGCCAGAAGCAAGGAACAACCCACAATTAAAGTGAGTTATTTTGCTAGTAAGTAATTATCTGAAGGTGTATGTTTTATATCCTGTTATTGAAGGATGCAAAACATATTTTCACAGGTATTTATCTTTAAATGAATATGCCTATAGGCTGATTAAGACTTGACGTAAAGTGTTTTTTTAGCATTGGAAGTGGTAAATATTAATTTAAGCAAGTGTAATTACTATTATAACTTCTTTTGTAAGGAGAGAGTTGCCTAATTTATCTCAGACCGTTGTATGCTATTTAGATTATACTGTTGTACTAAGTCCTTTGCTTACTACCACAGTGTTTTGGTTCTTCGATTGCTTTATTATGGAATCAGATATTCAGGATTTTATGATCCAAATAGTTATGAAGCATACAGATTCTGACATATAAGTATTTTCCTCCTCAAATTGGTTGCAGGCATACTGAATGGAGAGCTCTTCCTTTTTAGTATTGGTGTATCCAATTTTCTGAGAAACACATTTCTATAAAGTCTATTATATATGTATTTTTTTTTTTTACTTTTTAATCGTAACTTGAAAAGGACTTAGACCACCAATAGAAAAGGACTTTTGACTACATGATAAATGACTTGCTTTATTATTGCCTACAGTCAATATCCCTTTATTTACTCTGTCCCCTTTTTAAGAACGTAAAACCATAGTAGCTATATTCTGTTACTGTCATAGATTTTTAAGTAACAGGAAGTAATTCAGCAGTAACTTCCTGTTGTGATATTTAGTTTGTTTTGTTACATAGGAAAGTAGTTTCTTTTGAGAGAAATGTACAATATTTGCTGCTCAGCATTTTTTCAAGCTCTTTTGAAAATAAAGCTCTTTAGCATAATGACCTTGTAATATGGAAAAGGATAGATTTAAAAATAATTTCTCCTTTTATTACTTTACTACAGAGGAAGCTAGAAGAAGTAAGATGTTAAGTTGAACTTCTGACTCAGTATCAGTATCAAATAATGTAATATAATTTAAAGTTGGTGAATACTAATATTGAGTGACCTAATATTTTTTAAAATGTGGCAAATAACATTGACTGTAACTTATTTCTTAAAGCTGAATTAACTTTAGTTGTCTAAAAGAGTAGGTTCAGAAATTGACATTCAAATAACAGTAGGAAGCAGAAGGTAAAGAACAGGCTATTCCTAGAGATAATTCATTAAGACTTCTGTTTCTTTAGCCTCTTTCATGTAATAGTAACAATTGTAAACAATTGACTCATGTATGTCAGTGTAATAAATAGACTGTTGAAAAGTTATCCCTATTTCTTGTGATTGCTATCTAAATACCTTCAAATTATGCTACTTTAAATACAATTCAATGAGAGTTTGGGAGCTTGAAGTAATACTTTTTGATTTTAAGACCACTATAGAATACTCTTTCCTTATAAATGAAGTTCTTGAGATAATAGGAATTGAAAATAATTGAAAAATATTTACTTTTATTTTTCTAACTAGGTGAGGCCTAGTAAATACAGCAGAAAAAAGAAACTGTGTTGAAAGTGTCTAATAATGACTGATGTAGAGATATAGATGTCACCTTATTTATTCCACAAAGTTAAAGATAGGGGGGAAACCCATAACAAATTCCACAAACATAAATGGGATTTGAGTGAAGAATGAACAGAATGGAAATAAAGGCCCAGTATTTTAGTCCTTAGCTCTAAGTTTTATATCCAAAGCTTTAACATTTTAGGCTTTTACATTTCCTGCAATGCAGTTGACTTACTTTCATAAAGGCATGACAATCAAGTTATGATAAAAAGTAATAGCTCATATAGTGTTTTTATTAGCATTTAAGAAACCATCAGTATTTGAATAAATAATAACTTAGAATTGATTTTTATAGCTTTTAAATGCAGAGCAAACATTGGTGACTTCTGAATGAAAAGAAAGTATTATTTTAAATTGCATTTGATGCATTTTATTTAATTTTATTTATTACTTTGCTTGCAGTGTATCACAGAGAATGGTCATTTACGTACTATGATTTTATTGGTTTAGCCAGGCTCATTGATCACTTAAAAACACTGTGTTTTAAAAATCATTAATATTTGTCAGCTAATTTTTATTAACATTTTAAAAAGTATTTACATTGTAATATATTTTGCTTAAAAATGAATTTTTGTCTCTGTTTTATGAAGATGCTTTGTAGTTATATTTGTATCTTTCACTGACTTTTACCTAATATCTTCAACAATTAGTAATTGTTTTTTAATATTGGGGAAGAAAGAAGAACCTGTACTTGCTTCTGTGGTATTGTTAGTGGTGGTTGGGGTTTTTTTGTTTGTTTTTGCCTTATGGGCATTGATTTTAAAAATTTGTAAACTTTTTTTTTTTGCAGTTTTTGGCTGGGGCTGGGTTTGAACCCACAACTTCTGGTATATGGGGCAAGTGCCCTATTCCTTTGAGCCATAGGCACTGCCCCCAAATTTGTAAAGTTTTAATAGCCAAAGAATATATTTCATATCCATCCATTTAGCCAACAGGTAATCAGAACTTACTGTGAGTCACTGTGCAAGGTATGCTGGTGCATAAAAGGATGAATCAGGTACAGATTCATGACCTGACCCCACAGATGCTGATGTTAAATATAACAGACAAGAGATGAGTGGTATAAGAGTTATAGGACTACAGGAGAAGAAAGACAGTGCTTTCATGATGGGTGAGGGAGAGATAGAATATATCGTGTACTTTCAGGAGCAGCAGACTCTTAATTCTGTTTTGAATAGGTTAGTGTTTCTGAGACTGGGTTCCTCAGTCTCCTAGAGACCATTTGCATGAGGTTTTTTAGTTGCTTAAGAATTTTAAAAATTTGTAATTTTATTTTGATATTAGAAAGATATTTTAGAAAAGGAAAGATATTATACTTATTAGAAAAAAACACTTTGTAGTGATAATTCACAGTTGAAAGGCATATGTTATAGAGTGAGATTTTAGTTTCTTAATGCAGTGTTTCTTAATTTGGGGTTTGTGCACAGATTTGATGTTTAAGAAAAAAAATTTATTTTTTTTTT
>CAUYQV010041420.1:0-11630 GCA_963574575.1 Galagoides demidoff
TGCAAAAATAAATCACTTGACATAAATTCAAATGGAAAATAGATACATATATTTAATTTTCTAGTTAATCAGGTAATTATCAAATTATCTTGGCCTAATAATATATATTTAAACATACATTTAAAGGATTGTTAAAGATAAGAGAGGGGTTAAGTGAAGTAAAAGGGCAAAAGTAAGGAATCTGGAAATAAAGCTATGGCACAAGAAAGACATTGGGTAGACGCTGGCCACAAATAGGCTCAATATTTTTCTTTAGAAAGCAAATTTAAAAGGGAAATGTGATAACAATATAGGAATATGTTTGTGCGTTCCACAACATAAATCTAAATCTTCTAATAGAAAAAGAACAGAAGGAAGGAAGGAAGAAGAAAAGAAGGGAAGGAAGGAAAGAAAGAATGAAGAAAGGCAGAATTGAAGAAAAGGAGGGAAGGAGGGAAGAAGAAGGGAAGGACAATAGCACACAATTTCTGAGAACAAAGTTGAGTCAAATAAAGCGAATGCTTCTTCTTCTGAGTCAAGCCCTTCCCTAATTTACATTATTTTAGATATCACACTACTGAGCCACCAACTATGAACCCTTTTTGCTCATGCATGGTACAATACCATCCATCAAATGGAATTAGGAGTTATATCTCTTGAAATACAGAAATAAGTAGTATCTATGTTTGAGCTTAGGACCCAAAGCATGAAAGCCAAAATGTGAAATATATATTTGAAATAAGTAGGCTGATTTTCAGTACCTTATTGATAATCAATGTTTTGCCAAATAATGTAATGAATAAACTTGTTTAAATATCTGGAAAACAGACTTAGAGCATGAGCTGTAGATAAAAAGATACAAGAAGTGAAAAACTTTTTATTTCCTGTTGTGAGTTGGTCACAAGGCACTTTGATTTCAGTGAATTACACCCGTTGTTGGCTTATTTTGTCAAATGAATTATTTGATACCCAAAATCTAAATGGAACTTTTCTCCATTAGATATAAACCAAAAGAGGAAATAATATAATTAGGTGCCTATACAATTAGGCCTTATTTTTAAAGAGCTGAGAAAAAAGATGGGGATGTCAGGCAGAGTGTTATTCCCATTAGCAGCTCTGACTTACACATCTTTCAGCAATGGCAGAAAAAGGTACCTGCTTGCTGGTGGCCACTAACCATTTGGGAAGTGGCAAATGTAAAAGTGTAACAACTGAGTAACTGAAATTTCATATAGTTTTAGTAAATTTATATTTAAAGAATTTAACGTAAATTTATATTTAAAGAATAAAATATATTCTAAAACTAAATTCACCTCACTAGCGGCTACCAGAGTGGACAAATTAAATCTAGATGAATCAAAGTGTAAAAACACGTTGTCACTTTTGGTGCCTTTGGGTTAACTCCCACCAGAGATGTCCTTTGTCCGGCCTGGAAAGTTACTTCTTCTGAAACGACATCGCCCTTTGCTAGAAAGAATTCTATCTGCTGTATAGAGAATGGGCGGTCCACCAAGGGAAATCTATTCATAAAATACTATTCACTTCTTTTATATGTTGTATGTGTTTACTCTCATTGAATTTGAAGACAGCTATTGTCTTCGAATCTTATGAAAGTCATTTTTGAAGAGACTGGCAGAGAAACACTGACCAACATAGATAATACTTCTATGAATGAGGCTTACTTTGGAGAAACAATCTTAGAAGTTTGCCTTGTCTCCTCTCTATTCATTACAGAGTCAGCCTCCTACCATTTCCTTTTCTCTCATGATTCTTTTGTTTATTTCAAAGAATTTCCTATGTTACACATATGGCCCCATCATGACAATTATGCTCATTTTCTATAACGTTTCTGTAATGTTGACTGTTGTGTTCTTTGTTATAATATTAAGAATTTATAAATGGAAAGGAAAGCAGAGGGCATTGAAGGATTCTTAAGGTTAATGAAAAAACAGTTTATGAAACTTGATGAACTGCCAAATACAAGACATTAAGCCTAGCGTAACTATCTCCATGAACCAAAATGCCTTTTTGCCATTCCGTTATATTTCAAGTTCCCAGGACAGTAAGATTTGCTGACCAGGACTTCGTAACTTCCTGTTTCACTGATCCATTCTCTTTTGAGTTGTTTTTCAGAGATGGCAGACACTCCTTACAATAAGGAAATGACTACAACATTGCTTGAATCTTCAGAGAAGTGAAGGAAATTGACATTCCACCACACATCTTGCCCAAGGAGCTAATAACCAACACACTCCCCGTCCACTGCATACTCACACAACTGAACTGGTAACCAATACTAACCTCTAGCTCATGCACCATCTTTGGATGATGCTATACCCATACTAGTTTGGTTTTTCATTGTGATTTCATGCCCTGCACTCCAACTTGAACATGGAATTATGCTCACTCATACCATGCATTATTCTTTTTGCCTCTAGAAAAATCCTTGACCCATCAGTTAGGGAGGCAGTTTTGAGCCAGTCCTCCCACCTCCTAGTTATACCCTCTACAATTAACTTCCTTCCTTTCTTGACAGTCCTTGTTGTCTCAGTAATTGGATTTCTGTGCAGTGAGCAGAAAAGCCTAGGGAAAAAGTCCCTTTGCAGGTCCATTCACATTAGTGAATTTAAAGCAACAAGAACAAAGGATACAATTAATATATTTTAAAATATTAATTATTTCTTATTTAATTGGTGCATTGATCTCTTCTCCAAAATTGTTTCTCCTGAAAAGCTTTATTTCTTAGACATTAGGAGGACTATTCCTTTCATTTTGAATTTACAGAGAGCTAATCTCTTGGAAGAATTATGAAGAACATTACTCCTGTGCCAATATTTAAAAAGGGAAAGGAAAGGAAAGTATCTATCATGATAAAATATTAAATGTGTGTCAAATGTAGGTAGTGCAACATAATAGTGAAATTACCTATTGCATAAAAGTTCCTTTAAGTTTTCCTTAAAAAATAATGAGTAGATGGTTGAACCATCTTTGGAATATTTCCTGAATAAGTAGAAAATAAAGGAATACTTTTGAAAAAGTGTGTTTGTCATCAACTCTTCAACTATCACATAATTCCAATTCTTTGCATTATAAAGTATATTGAAACATTTATTTTTAAAATGTGCATATGTTTCTTGACATTTTCAATTTTATTAACCACTGCCTTTGCTAGCATTTTATAAGGTGAACTGCTTTTGTGGCTGACGTTAATCCTCTATTATTTTAAAAAACTAGACTTGATTCTCCTTGGACACTATTTTATCAGCATAAGAATGCTTTCTAGATATAGCTTATTTATTGTTATTTTAAAGGTGGTTTGAGGGTTGCTAGAGAAATAACTACAGAAAATGCTATGGAAATAACTATCTCTGAATTTTTGTGTTGCCTTCTTGTGGAGTCATTTAAAGAATATTAAAGCAAGATAGCTTTATCAATTTGTTATCAACCTTGTTTTTATAGGTGTGAATGAATTGCAAGGCAAAACGCTAAGAATAATAACTAAACCAGAAATAGAATCCCACATGGTTAGACACAGACTAAGGTCTAGGATATCAATGGTTTCTGCTTCTTTTACCTATTCTGCCTATGGTTTTTTAATGTACTTTCCTGAGTCACATATATAGTAAATCTCTGTTCTTTCTCTTCTAGGGATAGATATATATAGCCCAAATTCATCCATTTTCAAATAGCTCCTCTTTAAAGTGCCCAATTCATATAGTCTCAAAAGGTCCGTTCATTGTTTCAGCCTACATTTATGACTATGTACTGTGCATTTCTTAAACATCGATTTCAAGTCACATAATTGTATGAATAGAAAGAGAAATGCTCTTCTGCTTTCATTTATTTTTTTTAAACCCATCTACAACTTCACAATAATCCCAAGCCCATTTGCTTTTGGAAAGTTGACTGACAATTCCTTTCTCACTCATTGTGACTGTCACACAATGCTATAATTATGTTAACACACATAGGATTTATTTTATTTTTTTTATTTTTACACATATATGTGATTATTAGGCTTCTGCTTTTTGCCTTCACAGAATTAAAAAGGCTTAAAATTTACCGACAATAACAATGTTAAAGATAAGGACTATAAACAAAAACCTCATAAAGAATAAATGAAGATAAATACATTCAGAAAAATCAGACGATTGCTGCAATGAAGTGTTAAGCAATAATAATAATAGTAATGCAAAGAAAGTCACATTCACATTGTCAAATAAGAGTATGACCATAACAGAATGCTTTGACTGTGAGGTCAGTATAGAGTCACCAATTAACTTCTATAAGTTAAAATGTCTATACTTCCCAGAGTAATTTACCGATTCAATATCATCCCTATTAAAATACCAACATTGTATTTTCAAGACTTGGAAAAAATGATTCTGCATTTTGTATGGAACCAGAAAAAACCCTGAATAGCTAAGGCAGTTCTTAGTAATTAAAACAAAGCCGGGGGTATCACCATTCCAGATTTTAGGCTGTACTACAAGGCCATAGTGGTCAAGACAGCATGGTCCTGGCACAAAAACAGAGACATAGACATTTGGAATCAAAGAGAAAACCAGGAAATGAAACCAGCAACTTACAGCCACCTAATCTTCAATAAACCTAATAAGAACGTCCACTGGGGGAAAGACTCCCTGTTCAATAAATGGTGCTGGGAGAATGGGATATCCACATGTAAAAGACTGAAACCGGACCTGCACCTTTCTCCACTCACAAAATTTGATTCAAGATGAATGGGCTTAAATTTAAGGCAAGAAATGATAAAAATTCTCAAAGTATAGGAAAAACACTTAAAGATATTTATGAAGAAGAAGACTGCCATGGCAATAGTAACAACCACAACAATGAACAAATGGAATTTAATTAAGTTGAAAAGCTTCTGTACAGCCAAGGAGACAATAGACAAAGTGAATGGACAACCTACCCAATGGGAAAGGATATTTGCATATTTTCAATCAGACAAAAGTCTAATAACCAGGATCTATGCAGAACTTCAATTAATCTACAAGAAAAAATCAACAGTACCCATACATCAATGGGGAAGAGACATGAACAGAATCTTCTCTAAAGATGATAGATGAATGGCTACTAAGCATATGAAAAAATGCTCATCATCCCTAATCATCAGAGGAATGTAAATTGAAACCACCTTGAGATATTATCTAACCCCAGCAGGAATGGCCTATATCACAAAATCTCAAAACTTCAGATTCTGGTGCAGATGTGAAGAGAAAGGAACACTCTTACATTGCTGGGGGGACAACCTTTTTGGAAGGAAGTATGGAGAAACCTCCAAGAACTCAACCTAGACCTTTCATTTGATCCTGTAATTCCATTACTAGGCATCTATCTAGAAGGGAAAAAAAACTTTTATTATAAAGATACTTGTACTAAGCTGTTTATTGCAGCCCAATTTACAATCATGAAAATGTGGAAACAGCCTAAATGCACTTCAATCCAGGAATGGATTGGCAAGCTGTGGTATATGTATACCATGGAATATTATTCAGCTATTTAAAAAAATGTAGATTTGCAGCATTAGTACTAACCTGGATGGAGGTGGAACACATTATTCTTGGTGAAGCATCACAGGAATGGAGGAGTATGAATCATATGTATTCAACTTTGATATGAGGACAATTAATGACAATTAATGATATGGTGGGGCATGGAGAATGGGTGAGCAGAGAGAGAAGGAGAGAGAGGGTGAGGGCAAGGACAAAAAAAAATAAAGAAAATAGTCACTAATTTTCATATATTTGGATTCGATTTTGACTAAAGTACATCACTTAAACATTGATTTTTTACTTGTTAATATGCTGTTTAGGATACAGGATACTGCATTCTTATTTAAAAGTGAATTATGTTTGTAATTTCCCCTTTATAATATATATTTTTTCCAATTTTAATATCAGGTGTATCCAGATTAAGCAGAATGATTTTGAAATATTTCTTCTTTTTCTATTGTCTATAAGATTTGGCATGATTTGTTTTTTGAAATTTTATTTTTATTTATAAATATTAGTTGTCTATTTTTGAGACTTTAGAAAAATAATAAGTTAATTGATGACTCTTCTGCTTTTATGTATTTGAACAATTATTGTTTATTGAATACTATTTTCATTCAAATAAGAAATATTGGCTCAGCACCTGTGGCTCAAGTGGCTAAGGTGCCAGCCACATATACCTAAGGTGGCAGGTTCGAATCCCCAGCCCAGGCCTGCCAAACAACAATGATGGCTGCAACCAAAAAATGGCCAGGTGTTGTGGTGGGCACCTGTAGTCCCAGCTACTTGGGAGGCTGAGGCAGGAGACTCACTGGAGCCCAGGATTTGGGGGTTGCTGTGAGCTGTGATGCCATGGCACTCTGCCTAGGGGGCTAGCTTGAGGATCCGTCTCAAAAAAAAAAAAAAGAGAAATATTATAAGCATAGAAAATAGGTCCTTCAGCAGAAGAAGAACTTATTCATGAATTTTAAAAGTGGGGAGTGCTTTGCAATATAACTTGATGACCCCAGCGAGGCATAAGCTTGCATGGTCTAATAAGATTTCGTATTCACCTACTATATCCTCAACATTGTGCTTGCTAATGAGGATGCTAAGTAAATAAATGAACAAATAATCACTTTCTAAAGACATCCAAGACCTTTGTTAGAAAGATCAAACAAAAATGTAAAGTGTATTAAAATAGTAAAAGACATAATTAAATGCGTATTTATAAGAATTTAGAAGCATAAAAAACATGGCAAATGCTCTGTCTTTATATGCTATAAATGTTGAGCTGATCACAGAAAAAAATTATTATATTATAACCATAAATATAAAAATACATACAGGATGATTTTTAGGATGTACATGTGTGTATGCATTTAGTTATACATCATGCATGTCTCTGTTAATTTGCATTGATGACTCTTATCCAATTAAACCTTCTTTTTTTTTTTTTTCCAGTTTTTGTCCAGGGCTAGGTTTGAACCCGCCACCTCTGGCATATGGGGCTGGCACTCTACTCCTTTGAGCCACAGGCGCCAGCCATCAATCTTCTCTATTTTTTTTTTGAATGATAACTATGTACTCTGTTTTTTATGGTACCTGTAACATTCAGCCACAACATCTATATCATACCACTATTTACGGATGTTCTCAGTTCAGTATTTTTTTTCTCAATTCTAAAACTTTTATTATGTCCAAATCTAAAGTTTCAGTTAAATACATTTAGAAAATTCTGCCTTAATGTTTCCTGGAAAATAAAAAATATTACTTATCAAAACAAATGAATAAAACTGTTGAAAACGTTATCTTTGACTCTCAAACTGGGAAATGCTCATGTTAACCAGTTACTCAGCCTTGAAGAAGGTGTGTAAGTAGTTATCTGGTTTAGTGTATCATAGTTACTATTTATTTAATTTTGGCATTTTAAATATCACCAATAGTACACAAAATATTTTCTAAGAAGAAATTATTTTACTACAGTAAGAAATTAAAAATAACCTCCTTGACTTTCACATTCTTTTATCTAACTTTTCTCACAGGTATAATCACTGCTCTCACAGTTCAGTTTCACTATTATCAGTTCTATAATCATCAATTTCTCTCACCTGTTGAATGCTGTTAAATGGGGAAAGGTGAGTTCCATTGTTATTAGAAAATTATTATTTCCAAGGATGTTGTCAATTTATGTAATAATGTATTGATTCTATCCCTATATATGTATAATATACCTATTATGGTCCAGGCATTGTTAATCATTGAGGATACAATGATAAGCTCATACACAAAGAGGTTTATATACAACTGAAGGATATAGAGGAAAAGAAAAATTTAGACTGTTGGGTGCTAAACATCATTATACAATAAATACAGAGAACAGAGAAGACAATTTTACAGTGTTAAAGTGTTCTCTTCTACCTAACATGACATCTAAGCTAACATGTAAAGAAATATAGAAATTGGTGGAAGAAATGAAAAGACCTAGAGGCAGCAACAGAAGACACAATATCCTCTCTAAAAGTGAATGACTTTTATTTCTATTTTATTTTGGATTTTTTTTTTTTGGTGTTTTAGAAATTTTGGATTAATATAAGGGTGAAAATGATTAGGGTACATTGTTTGTGTTTGTAAGGTAAGGTTGAGTAGTAGCTGAGTCCTTTTATTTTGAATAGGTCACAGCAAAGGAACTATGGCAGAGATGAGGCTGGGAACAGCTACAGCACACTCAAGGGTCGGGTCAATGGGATGCAGTATTTTGGATATAACCATGAGACCAGTATGGAGCAAAGAAAAAAATAAATGAAAGTTTTGAGTAGAGTCATAAAATAAGGCAATTGGAATTGTAAAAGAGCACTTTCTCTGATTGGTAAAGAATGGGTTAGAATAGAAAGAAAATAGTTTGACAAGGTAAGAAACAGTTGCAGGAGTCTAAGCGAGAGGTGATGAGAGGCTGGTTACGGGATTCCTTTTGCAAAATGTGGATGAGTGAAGATGCCTTTCAGGAGGTGAGCGTTAAAGTACCATGATCATAGGATTAAATACGAGTGTGATAAAAACGGATTGCAAGCTTCTCACTCAAGTAACTTGGAAGTGGTAAAAAACAAGTTTTTAAGAACAGGATCTTGAAGAAGGCGGTGAGTTCTCTGGTAGTTTGGGTGGATAAACCATTAAAGATACCTGACAGGTTGCTGGAGGACCAGGTGTGAACATAGAAGAAAGTCTACCTGGGATAGTACGTTATCAGCCAACGCACAGGAATGGCCAAGTTCATAGAAAATAAAAGTGTTTTAGGAAAATTCAAAACTATATAAAAATAAACTAGTTACTGAGGAACAATGAAAGCAGCAGTATTATTGATGTCAGAGGGCTAGAGAAAAATCTGGAAAAGAAAGATTGCCATTTTAAAAACAAACAATAAGGTGGTACCTGTGGCTCAGGGAGTAGGGTGCTGGCTCCATATGTCAGAGGTAGTGGGTTCAAACCCAGCCCTGGCCAAAAAATTTCAATAATAACAATAATAAAATAAAGAAAAAATGTTTTAAAAAGTAAATATATATATTTAAACTTTTAAATAAATAACATTTAACCTCTAGCTATAGATGTATGTAATGTACTTACTAATGTAAAGAAATGGGGTTAATTTTTATCCTTGGGATTATTTTGTAAACTAAATAGCTTCTAAAAATAGGGAATGATCTCAAGAGAGTTCTTATACAAATGACCTTGACACATTTTCTGTGTATTTTCTTTGTGTGTTGTGATTTATTGTTTAATCATTTGAAACTGTCAGTTTCTGATAAGCAATAAAACTAAAGGGTATAGTTCAACTTGTATACATTGGCTAAGCATGTTTCCTACATAAATGAAATTTTTCCTATAGGTGTAAGTCATTGTTGGAATATCAATGCCTGTGTTTCAGGAAGACAGAATTCCTCAGTTATAAATTTAGCTACAAACCAACATTTACCAACATTTCTAACTATAGAAATTACCTCATAAATAGAAAATCAGCCAGGTGGCCACTGACCCTACTGATTTGGGGTTATATTACAGATTTCCTTAAAATGTTTTATGATGAAATATTTCATATTTACTAAAAAGTGTGAAGAATTATCAACACTCATACCTATCATATACTTCCATTAGGTTCTTATATTTATCATACTTCTTTTAATTATTTGTTTCATTTATTTAATACTATAGTACAAGTCATCTCAATCCTTCAGCAACTTTCTATTCTGTATGGATTGACTGACACACGGGATGGCTCTGGTGTTCCTCAGTGCACAGTCACTCAAGTGGCCACATTCATTTGAGACACAAAGAGAAGGGAAGGACAAAATTTACATCTTTTCCTCCATAGTATCTTTCCCTGTAGCTTTTCATCATTCTGTCGTCTAACTTGAGCTCATTTATAAAATGATGACTGGCTTGTACCAGAGATAAAAGAGAAGTGACCACGCTTTTCAATAATGGGCCTAAAAAGTCCCACATGTCACCACTCTCTTTATATTTTCTTTATCTTTTCTTTCTTTCTTTCTTTTTTTTTTTTTTTTGAGACAGAGTTTCACTTTGTCACCCTTGGTAGAGTGCTGTCATAGTTCACAACAACCTCAAACTCTTGGTCTCAGGTGATCAATTCTCTTGACTCAACCTCAGGTGTAGCTGGGACTATAGGCACCCACCATTATACCTGGCTATTTTTAGAGACAGGGTCTCTCTCTGGCTCAGACTGGACTGGACCCATGAGCTCAGGCAATCTACCTGTCTTGGCCTAGGATTACAGGCATGAACCACTGCTCCCCATCCCACTCTCCTTATGTTTTCTTACTCAAAACAAGTCGCAATGCCAAACTAGGATCCAGAAATGGATAAATTTTACTTTGTATCTGGTTTGAAAAGTAGCATGTGCTACTGTAGGGAGAAATTCCTGGCAGCAATGCTTGCAATCATAATCTATTTAATAGGCATGAATCTGACCAGGATCCATGCCTACTAAATAAATACTGGAAAATACTCTCATTCGTTCTCTCGGATGTTTACTCTGATTATTTATCAACTCCAAGTTCTAATGTGTTTTATTAAAATCTGGTCTAGGTGCACAGTTATTACAATTCTTGAGCACTGCTTGCACAGTACAGCCACATGTGTGTGCCTCTCTTGATCCAGAGACCTATTAAGTAAAGACATGAATTATCTCCCACCAATACTCTCAAAATATAATGCTGAGGAAGACAGGAAGATCACAGTGGACATTCCCATTCAAAAAGAATTAGGAAAACTGTGAGATTCAGTCACTTTCTCATAGCAATCCTGAAATCATCCACTGTTATGTGGTGTCTTCGCTTTGATCCATTGGCTGATAATGTTTCTTTATTGGGGCCCAAATATGTTCTCAAGGAATAGTCTCCACAGCTAATGGTTACTGTTTCTAGACCTTGGTTATGTCCTCTAAGTCATCTTTTCTCTTGCAAAGAAATTACTTGCATTTGCAAAGAGCAACTATCTAGTATACTTTTAGCTACAGAAATATTGGGGGCTAGAGATCTCTCCATTTTGAACTGTTTTTTCCCTTTTAGTATAAACAGGTAAAGTAACTGCAATCACTGTGAGCATTCTATCATTGGAAGTATCATATACTCTTTTAAATAAAAGCTACATTCCATTTGTCTTTGAGTAGGTTTCGTTTCTATGTTGGGTTGAGAGTCAACATGGTGTGATCCAGCTCCCTATACTTCTTAAATGCACCCACCTCTCTTTTATTTGGTTCTAATGGTGAGGATTCAGAGGATTCTTATTTCTAACAAGATTTAAGATTATCTTGAGGTCTTAACAAAGGGTCTAATAAATTCATTCACAATTTGATCTTGACTGTGAGACTGTATTTTAGACATAGCACCATGGATTTGATCCTTATCCAGAGGCTATTTCTGCTGGAGGAATAGGTCCCAGATGGAAAGGTTGCTTGAGAATAAGCAACAGTTCACTTTTCAACTCAGAAAATTCTGGGGTACTCTTATTTTTATAAATTTGTCCTTAATATTTGACAGTGCTTTAATAATTCACGTCTTTCTTAAAATACATGTCAAATGCAGCAAAAGAAGACAATTAATACTTTGACAATCTATTATGCATTTCTTACCCTAAGCCACA
>CAUYQV010041423.1:0-79589 GCA_963574575.1 Galagoides demidoff
TCTGTATACATTAATGCAAACATGGGGTACATTGTGCTGTTTTCATATACAATTTGAAACACTTTCATCAAGCTGGTTAACATAAATTTCATGTCATTTACTTAATCATTGTATCAACACATTTATATTCCAGTTCTAGAAAAGTTCACTTATACCCTTGTTAGACAGATATATAGGTGATCTTTCCCATCACCCTCCCACCACCCATCCGCCCTTCTCCCCTCCCCTTCATTATGGTTTTAATTTACATTTCCCTAGTGATTAATGTGTTCATTGTCTCTGTTTTTTGAGACAGGGTCTCACTTTTTTGCCTCAGGGTAGTGTGCTGTAGTTGTCACAGCTCACAGCAACCTCATACTCAAGTGATCCTTTTGCCTCAGCCTCCTAAGTAGCTGGGACTATAGGTACCTGCCACCTATGTGGGAGAACAGTGCCATGTCTACGCAGCCCAGACACGCACCGGGGTTCTGCAGCCCAGGCACATACTCAGTTCATGTCTCTCCTGACATATCCACTCAAATGATCTCCTTGCCTCTCCACTCAAGGAACTTGTGGCAGGGACTAGTGAACTGTGAAGGATGAAGAATTCTTGCTGGGAAGACAGGCCCGGAAGTCTGGGGAGGTGCAGATCCCTTTGTGGTCAGCGGGTCAGAGATGTCAGACCTCTCCTCTTTTGAGGAACGGAGCCATCCTCATAACTGTGGGCTCTGCACACAAATGAAAGAGTAGGAAAGTACTGGGTCTCTTAGTGTACCACTCTAGATTCTGGGCAAGACCTTGAAGACATCAAGGTTGGATCTGCGTTTAGATCCTCTTTAGTCTAGTGGCTGGGGTCACAGGTAATCATCTGACCAACAGAGACTCCAGACTTCCAGACAAAATCATCTCCTCCTTCTAACAGCAGCCTCTGTCCTCGAGGCTGTGCTGACAGTAAATATTTCCAATCCCTGTATCCTGAGAGTCCTCACCAGAGGGAGGGAAAAAGGGCCTGTCTTTTACCCACTGGGAGTAGAGAATCAGCAAAGTCCAATCCTCAGAGATCTCCAGCGTCTCTTAAATAAGCTTTGCCTTTCCATTTTCATCTTTTAATTATTTAGCATCCATCCACTTATTATACAAATGTATAATAGATTTATATAATATAGACTCTTGTAAGGCACAGTGGAGGACAGGGCCAGGGGAGTGGGCCCCCTATGCTGGCTATGTACAGACATACTGGTCGACGACCTCAGTGCACTTTTTGCACTTGACAAAGCAGCACCAGTGGAACTTGCAGTGGCAGTGCTCCACCTGGACACTCTTAAACTGGTCGGAGCTGGGGCCACAGCACATGAGCTTGCAGCTGTCCATGCCCTCCAATGTCTTGTTGCAGAGGCGGCCCTGGGTGCCCAGAGAGCCTATGGTCTCATTGCGCAGGCAGTAGTCAGGGCTGGGGTCCACATAGACCAGGTCCTCTGGTGTGGGCTGGTTGAAGCGGCTGTTGACTAGCTCTAGCTTGCCCTTGCAGGTGATGCTCATGGCGACTGTGCTGTCATACTTCTCCTTCAGCTGGTCCCCCACCTTGCAGAACTCAGCCAGCTGGAGCCAGCAGGTCTTGAGGCTGCAGGACCCTGAGACACCATGGCATTTGCAGGCTACATCTGCCATCTTATACACAGCCCTGTGACCAGCCTCATTGTTTTGCAGGTTCATGAGCACTTGGCCCTGCTCCTCTGATCCCTTGGCAAAGTTCTTCTCCCGTTCGCAGGAATCCACAAACTCCTTAGCAAAGTGGTAGCCGTACTCTACATTGTCCCCACAGCCACCCCACAGCCAGTCCCAGGGCAGGTTCTTGGGCCCGTGGAATTGACTGATTTCAAAGTGTTATGTTAAAAGCCTATATCTTATGCCTTTGATTTTATATATATGCATATATATATATATATATATTTTTTTTTTTTTTTTTTTTTTGAGACAGAGTCTCAAGCTGTCAGCCTGGGTAGAGTACGGTGGCATTGCAGCTCATAGCAATCTTAAACTCTTGAGCTCAAGCAATTCTCTTGCCTCAACCTCCCAAGTATATACCTTTGATTCTAGATAGACAATGTCACTCTGCTTTAGGCAAGTTTAGTTTTTAATCTGCATTATTGCAGGAAAGATCTAAATTCCAGGCAGGACCTGGAAGAATAATCTCCAGTGGGTCTGTAATACCCACTGTTAAATACCTTTTTTTTTTTTGAGACAGTCTTATGTTACCCTTGGTAGAGTGCCTTGGTGACATAGCTCAGAGCAACCTCAAACTCTTGGGCTTAAGTGATTCTCTTGCCTCAGCCTCCTGAGTAGCTGGGACTACAGGCACCTGCCATAGTGCCTGGCTATTTTTTTTGTTGCAGTTGTCGTTGTTTAGCAGGCCCAGGCCAGGCTCGAACCCACCAACTTCTGTGTATGTGGCCTGGCAGCCTACTCACTAAGCTACGGGCACCGAGCCTTAATAACTACCCTTTTTTATATGTGTTTAAAACTGACTTACAGCATGTGTGGAAAGCACATAAAAATACTTGCCATGCAGCCTAGCAGATGAGTGCACTGTCAGCACCAACATTCCTCTGCAGGTCCAGAGACAGGACAGTGCTGGGCCCACAAGCTTCCACGTGCCCATCCAGTTACCTGGGTGGACCCATCCTGACTCTGTCATAATTGCGGTTTAGCTTATATGTCAGTGGGTCAGATGTGACGCTGGTCTTTTTCTATCCTTTACTTTCTTTTTTTTTTTTTTTTTTTTTTTTGAGACAGAGCCTCAAGCTGTCCCCCTGGGTAGAGTACCAGGACATCACAGCTCACAGCAACCTCCAACTCCGGGGCTCAAGCGAGCCTCCTGCCTCAGCTTCCCAAGTAGCTGGGAACACAGGCCCTGCCACAATGCCCGGCTTTTTTTGGTTGCAGCCGTCATTGTTGTTCGGGGGGCCCAGGCTGGACTTGAACCTGCCACCTTAGGTGTATGTGGCTGGTACCTTAGCCACTTAAGCCACAGGTGCTGAGCCAATCCTTTACTTTCCATTATCTTTTTATACTTACATTTTAGAGAGACATCTTTTTGGTAAACAACATAGGGTTAATTTTTATAAATTATTTTGATAAACTTTGTCTTTTATTGGGTTATTAAATTTATTTACATCTAATGTAATTACTGATATATTTGGGATCACATCTGTCTTTTAATTTGGCTTTCTGTTCGTCCTACCTGTTTTTTTGTTTTGTTCTTTTTAATACGGAGTCTTATTATGTCACCCTTGGTAGAGTGCTATGACATCATAGCTCACAGTAACCTCAAACTCTTGGGTTGAAGTGATTCTCTTGCCTTGGCCTCCTGAGTACTTGGGACTACAGGTACCACCACCACACCTGGATAGTTTTTCTATTTTTATTTATTTATTTATTTATTAGAGACAGAGTCTCTCTTTATCACCCCTGGTTGAGTGCCTTGACATCACAGCTCACAGCAACCTTCAACTCCCGGGCTTAGGTGATTCTCTTGCCTCAGCCTCCCGAGTAGCTGGGACTACAGGCACCCACCAGAATGCCTGGCTATTTTTCTGTTGCAGTTTGGCTGGGGCCGGGTTTGAACCCACCACCCTCAGTATATGGGGCTAGTGCCCTACGCACTGAGCCGTAGGCGCTGCC
This sequence comes from Galagoides demidoff, assembly GCA_963574575.1. Taxonomy (NCBI): domain Eukaryota; kingdom Metazoa; phylum Chordata; class Mammalia; order Primates; family Galagidae; genus Galagoides; species Galagoides demidoff. Next base: position 3,661 of record CAUYQV010041423.1, read on the forward strand.
CAGTTTTTATTTTTAGAAGAGAAGGGGTCTTACTTTGCTCAGGCTGGTCTCAAACTCCTGAGCTCAAGCAATCCTCGCTCCTTAGCCTCGCAGAGTGTTGGGGTCATAGGAATGAGCCCCCATGCCCAGCCCAGTCTGTTCACTTTAAATTAAATGTGTAGTTCAGGATTGTCTGGATGACTTTGATTGCTTTGGGCTGCAATCCAGTGTGAGCTTGCTTGTGGGTACTGCTTCCCAAGATCTTTTAAAAATTCCTTTTTTAAAGTTTGGATGAACATAAGAGTACATATGATAGGCTACATTGTTTCAGTTTGTAAGGTAAAGTCTGAGTTGTAGTTGAGCCCTTCACCCAGGAGGTATGCCCTGCACCCTACATTGTACCTAACAGGTGGGAGCTTACTTACCCTTCTTCCTCCTGCCCCTTCCCTGCTTCTTGAGTTTAATTGTGTTTTTCTCTCATGTGAGCCAAGATCTTTTTCTGTCCTTTGAATGCTTCCTGATTCCCATGTGTCTATTGTTCTTCCTGGAGCAGCGTATGGTGGACTGTGTTTGGGCAAGGTGTCTGCGCCTGGCTGGTGAGAGCCCTTCTACACAGTGTAGTGTCAGTGTCTGCACTGGTTGACATTCCAGAAATATCCCTTTCCCTAGGCACAATTTTAAGTCCATTTCTTTGCTTGGGGATTCCTGCAGTATGTATGATTTTGTCAGGAAATGGCGAGCCTCAGTTTCCTTTTCACAGAAGAGAGCTACCTGTACCCTCACCCCCACCCCAACCCTCGCCTTCCCGCTGTGCCTCTCAGTGCCAGATGTGCTCCATCCTTCTGTCCTGGCACTAACCTGGCAGGGTCGGGGCGTGCCCTCCAGACATCTGTGCTCCTCTGCCTTCCCTGGCCCCCGGGACCTTGTTTTCAAGTCCCTCATGGTTAGTGTGCAGAGAGTCACTGCTCTCTGAAGGGCCTCCCAAACCTCAATTCCAGAGGTTTCATCATGAAACTCGATGTTTGTGTCTTTCCTTTTTATTAAGAGAAAAAACCTGGGCGGCACCTGTAGCTCAGTTGATAGGGTGCCAGCCACAGATACCTAGGCTGGAGGGTTAGACCCCACCCTGGGCCAGCTGAATAACAGTGACAACTGCAACAAAAAAATAGCTGGGCATTGTGGCAGGCACCTGTAGTCCCTGCTATTTGGGAGGCTGAGGCAAGAGAATCATTTAAGCCCAAGAGTTTGAGGTTGCTGTGTGCTGTGACGCCACAGCACTCTACCCAGGGTAGAAGCTTGAGACCCTGTCTTAAAATAAATAAATGAAAAGAAAAAGTTTGATGTGAAAATGCAGCCATAATGATATTTAGTTGGCTAATGATTTTGAGCAGTTTGATTGTTTCCATATTGTGTCATCATAGATGTATGAGCAAGTGTGTGCCTGGGTTCATGAGGGACACTGACGTGAGTGCCAGCTCAGTTTTAGGCTTTGAGACTTGCAGTGACTTCCAGTGGGAGTGGCTACCGTGGGACCGGGGCAGATGAGTGTGAGGAGCAGCCTGGGAGTGGGACTCAGTTCCGGTGTTCCAGGCATGAGTGGCCCTTGGGGAGTAGAGATGTGGGGTGGGGTGGGTGCTGACATGGCGCTGGGGTGGCCATGAGGGGAGGCAATAACAGGTTGTGAGTTTGGCAGGTGGTGTGTGTGAGGCAGAGCAGGTGGAGGAACCCCTGGCATTTCTGAGGGAGTTCGTCCCACTTAGTGCAACCCCCAGAGCCCACCACTCCTCTCTCTCTGATTCTTCCAGGGCCTCTCCGGCTGCCACCCCACCTGCTGGAGAGCCCTCCAGTTAGGGCAGGAAAATTGAGTTCAGTGTTGGTCATTCTGAATCTGGCAGGCCTGGTAAGCTGGCAGGTCGCTTGGGGCCCCAAAGATTTGTGCCTAGTGGGGGAACTGGGAGGATTGTCATGGCCCCTGAAGTTGGTGGGCAGCAGGACAGTTTCATGGCCCTGGGGTACAGAGGAGACACAGGCCTGTGGCTTTTCTTTTCCATTTGGATTATTGCTGCTGGAAACATTCTCAGAGGTGGGTCATCAGGACAGACAGAGATGTCCATGGCTTTGATATAGGCTGTCAATACAGTTGTAGGGAAAAAGCAGAACCCCCTAATTCTGTCACCAGCAGAGTTTGGGGGTGCTGTTCCTGTGACCTCATGATGGTTAGTGACCATGCAGTGACCTTTAACAGATGCATTAGTGGTTCACTGATAAGGTACAGACCTTTCCTAGGCATTTTATGTGTTTCTACTCTTAAATAAGGATATACAAATGTTTTTGTCACATGGATAGGTTTTATAGTGCCTGTGTCAGGGCTGTCAGTGTGCTCGTCTCTGAGTGCTGCTCATTGCACCTGTTAGGGAGGTTTTTGCCCTCATTCCTGATTTCCAGTGACTTTTCTCTTTGTACCTATCAATTAGTTCCAAATTATTAGAAGATGTGTTTGTTTCTCCATTCTGGAGATATTTCATTGAGGATAATGGTCTCCAGTTCCATCCATATTGCAGTGAAAGACGTTAATCTGTGCATTTGTGTGGTGTTCATGCTGATCCCCTCGTGAGTTGGTGGCATACATTTATTCTTGTAGGTGTCACTTTTTTTTTCTTGAGACAGAGTCTCACTTTGTCACCCCCTTCCCCCAGTAGGGTGCTGTAGTGTCATAGCTCACAGCAACCTCAAACTCCTGGGCTCAAGCAATTCTCTTGCCTCAGCCTTCCAAGTAGCTGAGACTATAGGCGCCTGCCATAGTGCCTGGGTACTTTTAGAGACAGGGTCTCACTCTTGCTCAGGCTGGTCTTAAACCGGTGAGCTCAGGTAACCCACCTACCTCGGCCAGTGCTCGGATTGTAGGCAGGTGTGAGCCACCACACGAGGCCTTTAGGTGTCACTTTTCACCTTTTCCTGACTCCCAGAGGTTATGTGTCTCTCCACTGTCAGCACTGCTTATGGTCAGGTGGCTCCACAGCCTCTGTTTTGGGGGCTTTTAACTTCACACTAGTCGACTTAAGTGGAATACTTTTCCATAATCATATTATTTTAATGGGATATCATTCACATAACATAAAAACTCACCATTTTAAAGTGTACACTTTAGTGGCTTTTGGTATGTTCAGAATTGTGTGACCACTCCCTCTGTCGGCTTCAAACATTTCCCATACTTGGAAAGGGACTGGGTGCCTGTTAGCCCTGACCCCTCCTTCCCCTCAGCTCCTGGCAACCTGTAGTCTCCTGTCCGTTTCTGCAGGTCTGCCCATGCTGGACATTTGTTGCAGTGGGTCCTCGTGTCTAGTGTCTTTCCTCTGTGCCACCTCAGGCTTCTTCCCTGGTGTCACCTCCTCACCACCTTGGGTGACTGAGTGGAATTCCATCCTTTGAATAGGCCACATTTTATATGTCCATCCATCCATCAGCAGGCACTTGGGTTGTTTCTCTTTCTTGGCTTTCGTGAATGACGCTGCTATAAATACTTGCCCGTGCATTTTTAGGAGGACACGCATTTTTACTTCTCCCTGGCATGTCCCAGAAGTAATGTATTTTTTTTTTTTTTTTTTTGGTGAATTTCCATTAAAAATCAGTATTTGGGCTCAGCACCTGTAGCACAGTGGTTACGGCGCCAGCCACATCTACTGAGCATCATGGGTTCTAATTGTGCTCAGGCCAGCTAAACAACTGCAACTGAAAAATAGTTAGGCTTTGTGGTGGGCACCTGTAGTACCAGCTACTTGGGAGGCTAAAGCAAGATAATCACTTAAGCCCAAGAGTTTGAGGTTGCTATGAGATATGACACCATGGCACTCTACTGAGGGTGACATAGTGAGACTCTGTCTCAAAAAGAAAAAAATATCAGTATTTGGCTAATTGTTAACATCAGAATTCAGTAATACAGTGAGGGGGGAGACAGAAATTGGGGAGGGAGAATGAGAAAAAGAAAGAATGAAGGACAGAGAAAGAAAAAAGGGTGAAAGTGGAAGGAAGGAAGGAAAAGGGAGAGAAAGAATGGGCAAATAACTGAGAAGATAAAACCAGTTATGTTCCTTTTTTTTAATTAAATTGTAGAATTTGAAATATTTTCATCAAACTAGTTAACATAGCCTTCGTGGCATTTTCTTAGTTATTGTGTTAAGACATTTATATTCTACACCTAGGAAACTTCACATGTACTCTTGTAAGATAGATGCACCATAGGTGTGGTCCCACCAATTACTCTCCCTCCACCCCTCCCCTCCCCCTCCTCTTTCCCCTTCTTCTTGGGCTATAATTGGGGTATAGCTTTCATAAGAAAGCTATAAATTAGTTTCATAGTAGGGCACAGTACATTGGATACTTTTTCATCCATTCTTGAAATACTTTGCTAAGAAGAATATGTTCTAGATCCATCCATATAAACGTGTAAGAGTAAAGCCTCCATCTTTAAGGCTGCATAATATTCCATGGTGTACATATACCATAATTTATTAATCCATTCATGGGTCGATGGGCACTTGGGCTTCTTCCATGACTTAGCAATTATGAATTGGGCTGCTATAAACATTCTGGTACAAATATCTTTTGTTGTAATGTGATTTTTGGTCTTCTGGATATGTACCTAGTAGAGGAATTGTAGGATCGAATCGCAGGTCTACTTTTAGATCCCTAAGTGATCTCCAAACATCTTTCCAAAAGGAACATATTAGTTTGCATTCCCACCAGCAGTGTAGAAGTGTTCCCTTTTCTCCACATCCACTGGTTTTGGGATTTTGTGATGTGGGCTAATCTTGCTAGAATTAGATGATATCTCAAAGTAGTTTTGATTTGCATTTCTCTGATGATTAAGGATGATGAGTATTTTTTCATGTGTCTGTAGGCTGTGCACCTGCCTTTTTTTTTTTTTTTTTTTGCAGTTTTTGGCCAGGGCTGGGTTTGAACCTGCCATCTGTAGCATATGGGGCCAACACCTTACTCCTTTGAGCCACAGGCGCCACCCTCTGCACCTGTCTTCTTAAGAGAAGTTTCTCTTCAAGTCCTTTGCCCATCCTGAGATGGGATCACTTGTTCTTTTCTTGCTAATACATTTGAGTTCTCTGTGGATTCTGGTTATTGAACCTTTGTTGGAGATATAACCTGCAAATATCTTCTCCCATTCTGAGGACTGTCTGCTTGCTTTACTTACTGTGTTCTTGGCTGTGCAGAAGCTTTTTAGTTTGATCATCTCCCAGTAGTGTACTTTTGATGCTGCTTCAATTGCCTGAGAGGTCCTCCTCATAAAATATTCACCTAGGCCATTTCTTCAAGAGTTTTCCCTGCACTTTCTTCTAGTATTTTTTTTTGAGACAGAGCCTCAAGCTGTCCCCCTGGGTAGAGTGCTGTGGCATCACAGCTCACAGCAACCTCCAACTCCTGGGCTCAAGCGAGTCTCCTGTCTCAGCCTCCCAAGTAGCTGGGACCACAGGTGCCTGCCACAACATCCAGCTATTTTTTGGTTGCAGCCATCACTGTTGTTTGGCGGGCCCGGGCAAGATTTGAACCCACCACCTTAGGTGTATGTGACTGGTGCCTTAGCCATTTGAGCCACTGGTGCTGAGCCTCTTCTAGTATTTTTATAGTTTTATGTTTAAGTTTAAATCTTTAATCCAGTGAGAGCCTATCTTAGTTAATAGTGAAAGGTGGTGGGTCCAGTTTCAGTCTCCTATAGGTTGCCAGCTAGTTCACCAGCACCATTTGTTAAATGGGAATCTTCTCCCCACTGAATGTTTTTAATTGGCTTGTCAAAGATCAAATAACAGTAAGTAGCTGGGTTTATCTCTTGATTCTCTATCCTGTTCCATACATCTACCTCTCTGTTTTTGTGCCAATACCATGCTATTTTGATCACTCGATTTATAGTATAGTCTGAGGTCTGGTAGTGTGATTCCTCCTACTTTGATTTTATTTCTGAGTAGTGTCTTGGCTCTTCGAGGTTTTTTCTGATTCCATATAAAATGAAGTATTATTTTTTTGAGATCTTTAAAGTATGACAGTGGAGCTTTAATAGGGATTGCATTAAAATGGTATATTGCTTTGGGTAGTATGGACATTTTAACAATGTTGATTCTTCCCAGCCATGAGCATGGTATGTTTTTCCATTTATTAACATCTTCAGCTATTTCTTTTCTTAGAGTTTCATAGTTATCTTTGTAGAGATCTTTCATGTCCTTTGTTAGGTAAACTCCCAAATATTTCATCTTCTTTGGTACTACTGCGAACAGAATAGGGTCCTTGACTGTTTTTTCAGCTTGACTATTGTTGGCATATATACAGGGGTCCTCAAACTTTTTAAACAGGGGGCTAGTTCACTGTCCCTCAGACCGTTGGAGGGCCAGACTTCGGGCCCTGGGACGAGTCTGCCGCTAAGCAGGACAGGCAGCGGTGGCAAAAACACCTGGTGGGCTGGGTAAATGTCCTAGGTGGGCTGCATGTGGCCCAAGGGCTGTAGTTTGAGGACGCCTGGTATATAATAAGGCTACATATTTATTTATTTATTTATTTATTTATTTTTGAGACAGAGCCTCAAGCTATCCCCCTGGGTAGAGTGCCATGGCATCACAGCTCATAGCAACCTCCAACTCCTGGGCTCAAGCAAGTCTCCTGCCTCCGCCTCCCAAGTAGCTGGGACCACAGGCGCCCGCCACAACCCGGCCATTTTTTGGTTGCAGCCATCATTGTTGTTTGGCAGGCCCGGGCTGGGGATTTGAACCCGCCACCTTAGGTGTATGCGGCTGGCGCCTTAGCCGATTGAGCCACAGGTGCTGAGCCTATAGGACATACTTTTTAAGAAATCTGTTTTATATGCTGAATAGAAAAAAGACTAAAAGGATATAAGCTGTTGAAAAATAAAAATGGGGGGCGGCGCCTGTGGCCCAAAGGAGTAGGGCGCCGGTCCCATATGCCAAAGGTGGCAGGTTCAAACCCGGCCCTGGCCAAAAACTGCAAAATAAATAAATAAAAATAAAAGAATGATGTTAGAAAAGAAAAGAAAAGACTGCTTTAAAAAAGAAAAAGAAAAATGGACTGCTATACCCCAAGGTCAGTATCCCATAGCTGTGTAGCCAAAACTTAAGTTATCCTGATTTCCTTGAAATACCAGCTCAAATCATAAATGAAACACAAAACATAAGCTTTATGTTCTCATTGGCATGATTTAATGAAATTAAACTGATAAGCCAGCTTACACAGTTTCTGCTTATATTAAAAAGATACAACCAACACTAAAAAGGTTAAAATACTTCCTTCATTAAGCTTATAGTGCTGGAACTGCCTTAAAGCAATCTTCTTAGCATTTTGAATCATAGTCTCCTGGTTTGTGAGCTGTTTTTCTGTGCATACAGGAAACTTCTACAGTTTTAAAATTTGATCTGATTTTATTTTTGACAATGCTGATTTGTTACCAGCTGTGGTAACAGTTTAAGTTTTCTTCTTTGTGCACTTATGTATTTAAATTTTTCAAAAATTCTGCATTTAAAATATTTTTACATTTTTACTTTTTTTTTTTTTGTTGGAGACAGAGTAAACACACATCTTCCTAGCTAGAGTGCAGTGGCATGGTCCCAGCACAACTAAAACTCCTGGGCTCATGCAATACTCTTGTGTTAGTCTCCTGAGTAGCTGGGACTATAGGCACCTGCCACTATACTCAGCTAATTTTTCTATTTTTGTATAGACAGGGTCTCCCTCCTGCTCATGCTGGTCTTGAGCTTCTGCCCTCAATTGATCCTCCTGCCTCAGCCTCCCAAAATGCTGGGTTGATAGGCGCGAGCCACTGCATCTGCTTCATAAGCACACTACGGTTGTTTCCTAAGAATTTGTGAGCTGAGAATCTGTTGATTCTTAGTTAAGGATTCCTTCATCGGATAGATCATGCTGCATCTCTTTTATTAAAAGACAAAACAAACAACGTACACACACACACATATAATAGAACCTCCATAGTTGACTGCTTTCCCTACATTGACCACCTCCTTAAGTTGACCTAATTTTCATAGACTGGACATGCACCACAAACAAACTGATCAACATACGGAGGTGGTCAGCATAAGGATCCAGCCCTGCTATATTGATACTTACGTGTGGTGTGTATCTACTTCTACGTGTATATATACATATATACACACACATATGATTTTAGCCCTAGAGAAAATTTGAAAAACATTTGGTTTCTTTTGCATTTTAATATCTACTTTGTAAAATTGGTTAAATGTCTTGAAACTTCTTTTTCAGCTAAAAGAATTTTTCTCATTCAGCTTTCTTTCATATAAATAGGTTTTACAGAAGGCAACACATATTGTCCAAAGTGATGTGGACAAATATGTAGAAGATATAATGAAGGAAAAGAATATTAACTCTGAGAAGGATTCCAGGTGTGCTGTTTTTACATTATTCTTTTTTTTTTATTATGGCACTTATAGCCTGTGAGATGTAGAGATCACACACAGTTCCCAGTCCAATACTAATGGCAGTATACTATCAGCCTTCTTCAAGGTAACTTAATGTTATTTTCCCAAAGTTGAATGCCTTTGGCCATTGTGTCCTTTTGTCCTTCAAAATTAAGTTCCTGGCTGGGCAAGCTGGCTCTTGCCTATAATCCTAGCACTCTAGGAGGTCAAGATGGGGGGATTGTCTGAGCTCACAAGTTTGAGACCAGCCTGAACCAGAGCTACACCCCATCTCTAAAATTAGCCAAGCATTGTGGTGGGCACCCTCTAGTCCCAGCTACTTGGGAGGCTGAGGCAAGAGAATTGCTTGAGCCCAAGAGTTTGAGGTTACTGTGAGCTGTGAGCCACGGCACTCTACCGAGGGTGACAAAGTGAGACTCTGTCTCAAAAAAAAGAAAAAAGAAAAGAAAAAATAAAAAGGAAAAATCCTTAGAATTGCAAAAGTTTCCATTCCTGCCCTCTTTCTAGGTAATTTTTTTATATAATGTTCTGTGTTTAAGGAGGCTTTTGGTATTTTTGGATTAAACTGAAAGCCATGAAATGCTTTCTAAATGGACACAAACTATGAGCTATGGAAAGCACTACTTTATTGCTTTAAGAAGGCATGATGTAAAAAAAATACTTTTATCATTTTCAGTTTTAAAATCTGCATGAGGACATGCTTACTACAGATAACTGGTTATAAACAGCTCTATTCGGATGTAGAAAGTGTGAGGAAAAGGCCATATGATTCTGATAACCTGCAACATGAAGAGCTCCTCCTAAAGGTAATTTTTGTTTTCTTTATTTAGAAATGTTGAAATCTAGGAAAATAAATCAGACTTGAGCTGAGTAAGGTGTGTGTGCAAATTCTAGAAGCTTACATTGTTGTCTCATTTCTTTGGCCTTTAAAGATACTTATTATGTTGAATTTTGTTGATAAGGAAAGATTTTTAGTTAATTATTTTTATAATTCTTCTGATAATCATTATTAAAATATAGTCAAGTAAATATTACTTTAATGTTTTTAATTCTCAAATAAAAAATTTATACATTTATAAAGGGAGAGCTTTTCAACCGAAAGGTGTATCTCCACAAACTTCAGATTTTCCTGCTACTTTAGACATTTTTTTTTTTTTTTTTAGCTGCTCTCAAATTGTGAACATGGATGTCCCTTTTCAAATTATTATATCAGATCCTTTTGGGACTTATGGAACGTTAATTGTCAAATAGTACCACGTAGATTTAAACATTAAGAAAGTGAAAATTTAGAATTCAAATTTTCTTATTTCTTATTTCTGAAGTATAAATGCATAAGACTCAGGAGGTGCCAAAAGTAAAGAATATTACACCTGGAGTGAGCTTTACGGATCATTTAGTCTTGTCCCTTTATTTTATGGATGAGGATTTAAGGCCCAGAGCAGATGGAGTGATTTGCTTTAGGTACTAGAATGGTAAGGCCTGGGATAGAGATGAGTCTCTTGCCCATCCTCTACATCTATTCCAGTTTTATTTAAACATAGTTAAAGTTAAGGAAAATAGCACATTGCATTTGACAGTATGAATTTATTATAATGAAAGTACTGCAGAAAGAAACATCTATGATATTTAAGTAACAGTAAAAGATAGGAAAAGTATAAAATATATACTTGACCTAATTTTAAAATTGAGATAAAACTTGGCTGAGGGTAATAAAAATATGTATCTTAGTGGGCTGTTGTGTGGATTGAATTTTTATGCTTAAAATAGTGCCTGACACTCACTGGGGATTAAGTGCTATTTCTATCCCCTCTTCCTCCTCATTCTTCCCTGAATTTCGGATACTTGCGACATAATACCTTTTAGAGGGAATAAGATACAAGTCCTCGCATTCTAGTCAAGGGGATTTTTACCGTGGTGATCCATTGTGAAATTCAGTTCTAGAGGTGGAGAGACAATTGGTAGTGACTTTCACAGCCACCATATGTACTCAGCTGTCTTACTGAGCTCCTACATAAAGAACTATGTAATCCATGTTGCTTTAACTGTAGACCAAAGAGCACCTTCACTAGTGTATGTAGATTTTCACAGTTCCACCCTATGAAATTAGAATCTCCAAGGGTAGAACCCAGAAATTTGTTATATATGCATATTAAATTTGGACTATTGGTGGTTTTATACTGTGGCTGTCACCACATCACTGAGGTCTTATCCTTGACATAATTAAACTTCTTGCTGAATTCATGGGGAGATACTTCTGTGAGCAAATCACATGTGTTGGTAATAAAAGTGGGGACCAGATGAGACTTAATCTAATGATGATACATTATTAGCTCCAGGGCCAGAGTTGCCCCTGTTTTAAATCAGGGTCCCAGGTCTTCACTTTTTTGGGTAACAGGATACTCTTCTCATTAGGAATTATTTACTTAACAATGCCTGAAATGGTAGTGAAATGGGAAAAAATCCAAGTATTTCTGTTCTGCAAATATTCACAAACTTTATTTTTAAGCCACCTTCTGTAAGTCTTTTTTTGTTTGATGACTTATAGTATTGAATTTACAAAATGAATGACTTTATTTTGCTTTGATTAGTTTGTTGGTATCTAATATTTGATAGCTGTTTTTAAATCATCTTCATTCTTAAATATGTTTATTTAAAAACAGCCTTTTTTTTAATGGCTGTTAAAATGCTGAATGTTGAATGCTGCATTGAGCATTCAACTGAAAATCTGTAAAATAATGATAATATAGGTTGAAATACAATCAATATCATTTCTTCTTGGTTCCCTCCCTCAGGATTGTTTTATTTTTTTCTGATTAGGGATTAATCATTTACCCTAACAATAGAGCCTTTTTAACCTTTTTTATTTCATGGCACACTTCAACCTATATTTAAACTTCTGTGGTACACTTAAATTATGTTGATCCAAAAAAAAAAAAAGAGCAAAAAAAAAAAAGAATATACTTTCTGTGCTTTGAATTTCTTTTAAAAATAATGTAATTAATGATCTTTAAAAATTTCCACAGCACATCACTGGCCTATATAGTATATAGTTCTTGAAGCAAGGGCCAAGAGCTTTAAATACTGTGCTCTTCTCAAGCAACCAGTTTACCAGTTCAGGTATATGTGTATTAATTAATAAATAAAGACATTTCATTGTTTTAGATTTCTGTGTATTATTTGTTAACTTCTTCCAAATCTATTCTTTTTTTTTTTTTTTTTTTGAGAATCACTCTGTTGCCCAGGCTAGAGTACAGCAGCATCATAGCTGGCTACAACCTGAAGCTTAGGCACAAGTGATCCTCCTGCCTCAGCCTCTGGAGTAGCTGGGACTACGGGCACATGCCACCATAGCAGCCTGGCTAATTTTTCTATTTTTAAAAGAGACAGGGTCTTGTTTTTGCTCAGGCTCTTCTCAAACTCCTGAGCTCAAGTTATCCTCATATCTTGGTCTCTTGAAGTGCTAGGATTACAGGCGTGAGCCACTGTGCCCAGCCTATACCAGTCTTTTTAATTGGAATAAATGCCCTATATTTGGGAGATAATTGAAAAGTTTTCTGAAATATTTAGAAATATGAGTCTTTGTTCAACCTGTTTATGTTTTGTTCTACAAAGTTGTTTTGTTGAAAGCATTCAATTATTCATTATATGTGAGTATAAGCTATGAGAAGGAATATGTCTTGGTAAACTAAGAACATCACTATTATTTGTAATATAGAAGCTTTTTTGTACAGCTTTGGAATCTTCTAATGCCAACGGAAAAGTTGAAGGCCAGAATCTCCAAGCAGTGGGCTGACATTGGTTTCCAGGGTGATGATCCCAAAACAGACTTCCGAGGCATGGGCATACTGGGATTAATCAATCTTGTGTAAGTGAAAATATACTTTCCTTTCTTCTCTGAATGAAATTACATGAAATCTCCAACCTAGTTAAATTCTAATAAGAATGAATGTAGCTGTCTCATACTCTTAATACCTTGGGACTTTAATAGCTTTGGTGCAAGAAGTATTTGCTAATGTGCTGTCAACCATACGAAGACATGAAAATACACTTGTGTGTGTGATGCCTTTAATTACCAATGCTTTCCTCTTTGTCTTTCTGATCTTCACTCTGATACCTCCTAAAGAATTATGTACACGTTTTCTTACTATTTTTATCCTCTTGCTTCTTCTCTCTGGGCTCTCTGATTCTGTTTTGGGAAATATAATCAGGTAAGATAATAATAACGTTTCCTCAGATATATTCTTCACCACTTGTGACAACTAATCTAAATCCCTGACTTTTCATATAGGCTACTCTGTGGATGGACTCTTTCTCCTTTATCTTCTTTAATACCTCTGAGTAGGTACATACATGAAATCCCAAAATAGGTTAACTCAAGTAATAATTGATAGCCTGGAAGATTAATTTCCTCCTATAAGGATATGCCAATGTACAGATGCTACTCAATGAATTGTGACTTACAGATTGAATGGGAAACCTAACCGTTAAAGTATAGATAATTCTTATTGTGAAAAAAATTAATCCTGAAATTAAGCTTAATTGAGTTAATATTGAAAAAAAACCATTTAGGTCAATGTAAGTAAGACTATTTTGGAGGAAAATAGAAGACATTATGGTAGGATTTCAATATCCACAATTTTTTTCTAGTTACAAAAGCATTTAATTTCCTGTAATACCTAAATTTGTAGACATTAAAGTTTGTTAGAGTAATTCTGCTCCCAGAGATAAACGAAACTATAATGTTAAAAAATATTAATTACAAAAAGTATTCCCAGCATTGTCAAGAAGAGAAATTAATTTAGCATAAAGTTAAAATAATTTAATAGGATTTGATTCTAGACTGTGGTTAGTGGTTCTAACAGACCTTTACATGACTTATCTATTTCACTTTATTTAGAGCTAGCATCAGCTGTGAAAAATAACCAGCATTCACATATATTAGTAACTATTTGATGGTTATAACAGTGTTTATCATTTTATGTATAGAGCTATGAAACAAGTATCAAGTATGTAGTCAAGAAACAGGCAGCTATTAAAATGCCCATATGTAATTTATTTTTTAAAATTTCTTGGCCTTTGTCATGTGATTTCTTGAGATATTTTCTTGCCTTAAAGCAAGGCTTCAGGTAAATGAATGCTGAGGAGGGTATAGAGGAAGAATGGATGTTGTACAAAGAATGAATTCAAGAGAGATTGAAGAACTCTGAATAGATGAAGAAATAGAAAACAGCAAAGTAGGAGAATATGCAAGTTCAAGTAAAAATGTATGTAGGAAGGAAGGGAGGAAAGGAAAGTATAGGAAGGAAGGAACAGGAAATAAGGAAGAAGGGAAGGATCTCAAGGTAGATTATAAAGAATAGTTTTACTTACTGTGTAGATGTTTATTGTTTATGATTAGATACTGTTAAGATAGGAGTTAACTAAGGAAATTTAGCATAGAAATTAAAAGCTGCTCTGTATTGCAGAGTGAATATTTTAAAGATAGTTGGGCTCATAAAATGTAATACTGAATTATACTAGGAGTTCTATATACAAAAATCAAATATAAATAGTTTACTAGGACATTTTAGAGTCAATCCAAGGAGAAGGTTGGAAATTAGAGTACTTGAGAAAACACTGCATTAAGCACGACTTTGTTACTCTTTGGGGGATCCCTATTCAGGCTCTGATGAAAGTTTGCATATTTTCTTCCCAGAAAATGTATACACAAAAAAATTTGTACATAATTTAAGGTGGTTGATGGATCCCCTTTCATTCATAAATGATCCATCCTTCGTGGGTTTCTAAGTTAACAGTCCCTGGAGTAATGGGTTGAAAATTAGAGCCAAAGAAGAAAAATGAAATACAGAGTATTATTCTATAGAAGAAAATTATAAAGAGAAGAGTTAGCTTAATGAAAATATAAATGATTGTTCCCTCTAAAATTTAAACCATAGAAATTAGTTTGTTTTTTTTTTTTTTTCCGCTTATCTTCATGTCAACATCTACCCAGTTATCGTGTGTGTGTGTGTGTGTACCAGTGCATTTTGAGGTGATCCAAATGTTGAACAGATTAGGTCCCTTAACAACTCAAGGAGTTTGTGTTAGTTCAGGCTTACAGAAGGCATAAGCCTACAAATAGTTTTATATACATTACTCTTGTACTTTGTTTTATGGCTAGTATTTTAGTTATACCACTGAGCGAGGAGATTTTTTGGTGCAAAAGAAATGCTATCGACTGTACTCTGATTGCACTGAAAATAGCATCGAACACTACAGACATAGGTTATAGAAGAAGGAATAAGCGTAGGTGAAAGACAGAGTGGCCCACCAGGTGCATATTGACTATTTCATAGAAATAAAACAAGCAAGTAAACAAAAAGAACTCCATAGATATGAGTTCTTTTTTTTTTTTTAAATTAGGTAGGCAGTCTCTTTTTTGATGATATATTTGTTAAAATACTTTATAGGCTTGCCAAGGGCCATGTTGTATACTAGATAGGCCTTTAATCCTTAGATAATTTAGTATTAAATTTTGACTCAAAAGCATTTGTGAATCACTGAAGTGGTTTGAGATAGAGAATGGGATGATTGTGGCTATTGTTTTCTTTTTTCTTTTTAATTTCAGAGTATTAGGTGGTACATGTTTTATTTACATACTTTTGTTTTTGCATAAATTAAGTCAAAGTTATAAGCATGCCCCCAACCCAGAACATGTGCACCAATCCAAGGTGTGAATTTCCCCACCCCTCCCTCCTCCCAGGTTGATTTTCATTGAGATTCACTTCCATATGTGCACTTAAGTGTTGATCAGTTCTAACCTGGTATTGAGTACATGTATTTGTTTCTCCATTCCTGTTAAGTGTCACTTAAAAAAATGGTGGTCTCCAGTTCCATCCAGGTTGTCACAAAAGATACTAAAACATCATTTTTCTTTATGGCTGCATATTCCCTTCTATTTTTTTCTTCCATAGTATAATAGAATGATACTGTATATTTATTTCATTTTTCTTCAGTGGATCTAATTTTCAACCCATTATACCAGGAGCTGTTAACTTAGAAATCCATGAATGAAGGATCACTTATAAATGAAAGGGGATCCATGAACAACCTTAAATTATGTTCAAATTTTTTGTGTATACGTTTTCTGGGGAGAGAATATGCATACACCACATTTTATTAATCCATTCTTATATTGGTGGGCACCTGGATTGTTCTATATCTTTGGGATTATGAATTGTGCTGCTATAAACATTCATGTGCAGGTGTTCTTTTTATAAAATGACCTTTTTATCTTTGGGGTATATACCCAGCAGTGGGGTTGCTGGGTCAAACAGTAAGTCTACTTTAAGTTCCCTGAGATATCTCCATAAGATTTTCTGTAGAGCTACATAGGACTATTTATTTTAAAAGTGATTTTGGGAATTGGTTCTAGATATCTTAAATTTGAATAATGTATGTTCATTTCATTATTTTTCTCAAACTTTTTTAGGTATTTCAGTGAAAATTACACCAATGAAGCTCATCAGATTCTTTCCCGTTCAAATCATCCAAAATTAGGGTAAGCTGGAGACACTTAAAAAAACTTTAATCTCTTGAATTTAAGATGATTAGATGATTAGATAAATTTGAAGGTATTTCTAAATATTTCTTAAAGTGAAATTATTTTAATTAATAAGGACTTTATAAAGGATATTATATTATATAATACATTATTTTTAAGGAAAAGCCCATTTTATATGTATTTCTTTTTTTTCTCTTTGGAGACAGAGTCTCACTCTCTTGCCCAGACTAGAATACAATGGTATCATCATGGCTCACAGCAGCCTCAAACTTATAGGCTCAAGTGATCCTCCTGCCACAGCCTTCTGAGTAGCTGGGGCTATAGGTGCCCACCACAGTGCCCTGCTAAGTTTTTCTATTTTTAATGGAGATGGGACCTCACTCTTGCTCAGGCTGGTTTTGAACTCCTGAGCTCAAAGGATCTTCTAACCTTGTCCTCCCAGAGTGCTAGGATTACAGGCTTAAACCACTGTACCCAGCCAGTTTTGTATGTTTTTCTGTATATTTTTATCACAAGATGTAGTTTATCTATAAAATGGAAGTATTGGCCTTTATACAATTTTTTGAGAAATAGATTTGAACATAGGAATAGGAAATAGCTTTGAAATGGGAATCAGAAAATGAGAATTAACTTTGAAAATTATAAAGGGAAGTGCAAAGTGAGGTCATATTATTAACTTAATTATTATTTTTATACTTTGATGATATATCTAATCTTTGAGAAAAAATAGTAATAATGTTAGATCATAAAATAACCTGAGAATAGAGAAGAAAATAAAAGATTTGGTGCACATAGTTCCTTCCACCCCCTTTTTAAAAAGAGTTCAAGTTTTAGATATAATGTGAACAGAGATTTATTTTTATTAGGTTACATCTGGAAAATAATGGCCTATTAAAAAGAATTTTTGGATCCACTCTGGTTTATTTTTTTTACTGTGTAGAGATTTTTATAAAATCAATATTATGGTTGAAATGAAACAGGTTACATTTTACTAATTCTTTACATAATTTTAAATTTATTTTGTGAGCTATTTGGCTAGCTGTTATAACTGGTGATGTTTCTGACATAGGTATTCTTATGCAATAGTTGGAATCAATCTTACAGAGATGGCTTATAGCTTACTGAAGAGTGAAGCTTTGAAGTTTCATCTCTACAACTGTGTTCCTGGTATACCAACAATAGAACACTTTCATCAGTTTTATTGTGAGTATTAAAGTGAGTTAAAATTAGATCTAAGAGAAATCTTAAACCATTTTAAAGGTATAATATATATTTCAATCTAATACCTTGATGAAGTACATAATTTATGCTTATCATTTTGTTATTTAGGATCTTTGAAAAACAGGAAAATAATGGAAGATGGGTCCCCAGGAGTATTTTGTACTTTGTTTTTATATTTGCTGGTAAATTGAATGAGACAGTTTTTCACAAGCAGACAAATACAGGATTTAGTTTTTCTGTAGGCATTCATTGTCTAGTTAACTCCAAAATGAATATTCCTTGCTTAATGAATGTCGATGATTCAAGGGCAGACCATTTGCAGACTATTTTGTTACTCTTAATTAATTCCCTTCTAAGAACTTTTCACCCCTCCTTATTTCAAGGCCGATTTTTTTTGTGGTAGGTTGGGGGTACTTAATAACTATTCGTAAAGCTATTGTTATTATCTCTGTTCTATTAACTTTGTGATATATTTGAATGCTAAAGCTTTAATTGAATGAATCCATCTTCTGAAGTTATTGCTCAGAAGCAAAGAATTGAAATCTAATTTTGCTCCATACTTTCTTGATCTTTTTGTGTCTTTAGAATGTTGTTTGCATGTTGGTAGGATTTAAGATAATACTTAGATAATAAATGGCCAAATCGTAACTTCATCTGCATTGTTGAAGGTATCATCTACCTCTGTCTTTCCCATAATCTCCTCCACCTTTACTTAAATCCCTAATTCTAGTTTTGTCTACATCCTAAATTTCTCTTGAGTTTGTCTACTTCTTTCCATTTCCATTGTAAATGGGCATTATCAGGCCTTTGTTACTAAATTACTATATTAGTGTTTTGTTGTTTCTCTGTTATGACACTCTTCCAATAAACTCCACATTGAAGATGTAGTTATTTAAAATGAAAATCTAATGATTTGATTCTACTGTCTAAAATTCTTCAAAGGGTCCCCACTACAAGATCCTGTATAATGCAAACCTTGATAACCTCTCCAGGCTCCTTCTGCCACATTACCAGCCCCCCACAGTCTAAAGTTTAGGCATACTTGTATTCTTTTAGTTGCTCCAGTATTTTATTCTCTCTCATTTTTGTACCTTTGCTGGTGACATTCACTCAGCTGGAACACTGTTCTTGCACCCTCTTTCAGGTAATGCCTGTTCATCTTCAAATCTCAGTTTAGACGTGATCTTCTCTGGGAACTTCAAAGGTTTCTACTGAAACCTTTCCATGATCCAGTTCTTTCTCTGTTATTTGTCTTTCCTTCTCTATTGGAGACCTGCATCTGTAGTCCCATTCACCCCATTCATTCCTTCATTCATTCCTTCGCTTGCATCAGGTGTGTTCTAGTCCCCAGGAATGTAGCAGAGAATGAGGTAAAGTCCCTGCATTTGTAGAGCTCGCATCTTCAAAAACAAAGCAAAACTTTCCCTTAGGGTGACATTCGCCTCCAGTTTGTAAAATTCTTCATATAAATGCTGTTTTATTTTCTTCATCTCCAGTTTTTATCTAACTTTAATTTAGTTCTCTCCACTCATCTGTTGACATTGGTTTTCTCAAAGACACCAACAACATTTTTTGTTGGCAAATATAATTACCATGCTTTTCCTTCATATTATTTGATATAGTTAGCAGCTAAGCCTAGATGACCACACCTTTCTTCTTGAAACATTGTCTTGGCTGTTCTGATCCCGCACTGGTCTGGCTTTTCTCCTACCTTACAGGAATTTCCACAGACGTCCATTCCCTTACTAAATGTAGGAACCCCTTTAGAGCCTGCCCTGGGCCCATGTCTGTTTTTAGCTCTCATTCTCTCCCTAAACGATCTTATCCACTCCCTTGCTTGAAATGCCATTTGTATACTAATGATGCCAATTGTGTATCTGCAACCCATCCTCTCCCTCTAGCCCCAGCATTTTATGTCTAGGTGCTTTTTTATCCCCTTAATAGGTAAGGATAAGGGATCTTATGGGGATGGTCACACGAAGTAGAAGTCAATGCAACGTGTCTTCAGATAGAGGGAGAGACTTTTTTTCACATTCTTAGGGACCAGTGTTAATGATTTCTTACCTGAGAAGACTGAGGATTCCTAGCAGGCATGAGCAGCTTTCCTTTCCCATCCCAAAGTCGTCGTTGCTGGGACTTTGGTCACTTGCCTCTGATATATATATATTTTTTTCTCTAAGGAAATAGAATCTTCGGCTAATCCTATCCATTGCACATAAAATAAAAATAAAAAGAAATAAAAACCTCCCTAAGTAAGCAAATTCACTGTATGTAAATCAGTAAATAAACCAGGAAGTTGGAAGGTAGGAAAGCTGCACAAAATGACCTCTGTTCTGTATTTTTCACACTAAAGACTGTAACTTGGGTATCTTCAGGTATTGTTGATCTTCAGTGCCCTCCACACCAACGTCTTGGTTGACTTCTGTCTAGGAGGGGCGTCAAGGTAATATCTGGGGTAGAAAAGTCATTGTAGAAGCCTTGTGGAAGCCTTGTTTCTATCAGTTCAGATCCATAGAGCTGTAGATCATCCTGAAAACCGTGAAGCTCATGGTTTTCAGTTTTGTTGAAGCTCTTAAATACACATGCCTCTTTGGCGCAAGTTCCTTAAAAACTGATTTTTCCAGTTCGTATCCGAGTCACAGCACCAAAAAGAAAATTAAAAATATAAAAAAAACCCAAACTGATTTTTCACACCTATTACCACTGCAAGTTTCATGTCTTTTTTTTTTTTTATTGAATGGTAACTATGTAAGTTTCATGTCTTAATTAAGATTATGTTTTTCTTCTCAGAATGGACCTATTCTAACTGTAGTAATAATTTCTTTTTGGTGGAAGAGTAGGCGCAATTAATTTGTTCAAATCAGTTCCAAGGTCATAATTTTTCTCCAGAAGAAAGAGCTGTAAAGAGCTTTCAGACTTTTTGTTTGTTTCTATGAAATTTGCCTTCATCTCCCTTTTACCCCTTTATTTTTGTGCCTTTAAAAAAATGTTTTTTTGTTCTGTGTATGAAAGGCAGTTGTGAGTGGTGATTTCGCTTTTTAGCTCTAGTGTTACTTCTTGTACATCTTGACTATGACCAGGTTTCCACCAGCCTGGGAATCTGCTGACCACGGTCCTGCAGGAAGACTCAGGAGGATCCGTATGTCGGCATATCTGCATTGTAGTTTTTCAGAGCCACAGGTTTATCTGGACTTTTGGTTTGGTGGTTCAGAAAAACAATAGCACATCAAGTTTTATAACAAAAACTTATTCCCCAATTAACTTTATTAAGATATGTTTATTTAGCATAAAATTTACTGATTTTAAGTATATATTTCGGTAAGTTTTGGTAAACTTACTGAGTTGTATAGTCATCATCAAAATCCAGTTTTAGAATGTTCTTGTCTTCCCAGTAAGATCCCTCATGCTGTTTTAATTCCCCTTCCTGTGGTCTCCTTATTTTTAACCCTTGTGGTAGCAGCAGGCAGGAAATTTTAAGTTTAGAAATTTTGAGAGGTAATTTCTATTGAGTCTAAGTGTTCCAAACCTTAGAATCTAAAGGACAATATGTGTGTTTCATGGAAACAGCTCTTTCCCAATACTTTGGGCAAAGCTTCAGGCATCTTATCCCAAGGATGGCCTGCTAGTTTCCCAGAATTGTGATATCATTTTTTTAATTGCTGTTTCCTGATGCCCTTTTAAATCAACTTAGCTATCATAGTCTCAGTTCTTCAAGTCAGTCTTTCAAGAACACTGATTTACGTTAGAGGCCAACGATCTCATTCTGAAGAGAGAATTTTCTAATATTTCACACTTGAGTTTGTTCCAGGCCTTATATGTAATATAGTCATTTGAATGAGTTACATTACTGGCAGTAATAAAAAGCAATTTAAAGGACATAGTATGGAAAATATCTAAAACTTAATAACCAGTATTATGAAAAAATGGCATGCCATAACATTTGGATAGCTATCTAACTTCCCCTACTACCCAAAACATGAGTCTCTAGATTTTTTTTTCATTGTACATCCCTGTTGGTGTATTGGAGATGAATGAGGGGAGAACACAGACTCCATCTGTATATTTATGGGTGATTTCTATACAAGTAGTATTGTCCTAATATATACACAAAATAAATGTGTAATAAAATAAAGACAGAAAGTAATACTGAAAAATAATTACAAGATTACCATTCTCAGCCTGTCTTTTGGGACCAAGAAAAAGTTGGTCTTCTTAGGTTTCATTTTTTGATTTTTCTTATATATCCCAATTAACAAAAATCTGTTTTATCACATATTAAGAGACTAATCTGAAGTCTTTCTTAAACTGGCCTTCTTGGCAAGTGATATTTTAATGATGGAATGTGATAGTTTTTGCCTGTTAATGTTTGCTTAATGAAAAGGAATTTCCATTGTTTTCATACTAGGCAATTTGGACAGTCTAGTCACACTTTGTGTAAAGTTATTGGATATTTTTCCTCCTGTTTGGCTGGAATAAGTCACTTTTATCCCTTCTTGAGGATGGGATGAAATATATATATATATTTGTGCGTGTGTGTGTGTGTGTGTGTGTGTATATATATATATGCAGTGAGATTCTGATCAAAATAGGATATTATTAAGTAGGCACAGACCATGTGATTTCAGCACATCATTTAGTCTCTCTACACCTGTTTCCTCCTTGGTAAAAAGGAAATAACATTGTATTTGCATCATAGGGTTGCTGTGAGTAAATGAGCACACAGTGAACACAGCCGAAGAATTTTAAAAAAATAAATACATTTGCTTGAATATAAAATAGGCTTTAGGTTCTTTTCCCACTTTTTAAAACAGATTTATTAAGGTATAACTGATATACAGTAAACTACACATATTTAAAAGTGCACAACTTGGTAAGATGTAACATATATACAATCATGAAACCATCTTTGTGATTGAAATGTTAAATATACTCCCACCCACAAAAGTTTCCTTGTGCTTCTTTGTAATCCATGCCTCTCGCCCCTTCCCTCCCATCCCTAGGCAACCATATATCTTTTTGTCACCACAGATGAATTTCTATGTATTTCTAGAATTGTGTTTAAGAGGAACCATACAGTATGTGCTCTTTTTTGTCTGGTTTCTTTCTGCATAATTTTTGATTAGTATTAATACTTTTTAATGAAAACTTTAAAAAAAAAATTTTTTTTTTTTGAAACAGAGTCTCAATCTGTCGCCCTGGGTAGAGCGCATGACATCATAGCTCACAGCAACCTCCAATGGGCTAAACTGATCCTCTTGCCTTGGTTTTTCTATTTCTAGTAGAAACAGTCTCACTTTTGCTCACGCTGGTTTCAGACATGGGAGCTTAAGCTATCCACCCACTTGGGCCTCCTACAGTACTAGGATTATAGGCATGAGCTACCGCAGCTGGCCTTATAAAATATCAATGTAAAGCAAAATTTTCAAATTAACTATCATTTCTTTTTGTTGCTTAGTATTCTATTACATGCTACACATTGTTTATCCATTCAATAAACATTTGGATGTAGAGTGGTTTAAATTCACATTTAAATTAATGTATCTGTGTGTATATTGATATATAAAAACATGTTTAGTTTCTTGAAATAATTTTAAATTTGGGAGGGTTTTTGACTACTGTAATTGAAAAACCAAACAAAACTATTAAGCCTATTTTTAGTTCATGTTTTTTTTTTTTAAAGATAATGAAAACATGCTGACAGTTCATTGAAAAAAGTAGAAATAATTCAGATTTAGAAATCAAGTAGAAAATAGTTTTCTCATATTTTATCCTTGTTTAACATTTATTGCTTTCATTTTTGTGCTTCTGGAGTGTTTAGGGATAATTTTTTTTTCCTATTTTCAAGATAACTTTTGAAAGTAGCACATCTCTCAAGTTTGAGATA
Organism: Galagoides demidoff; assembly: GCA_963574575.1. Classification (NCBI taxonomy): domain Eukaryota; kingdom Metazoa; phylum Chordata; class Mammalia; order Primates; family Galagidae; genus Galagoides; species Galagoides demidoff. Next base: position 26,750 of record CAUYQV010041423.1, read on the forward strand.
TTTCATTGGTTTTTGAGACAAATAGTAAATGTACACTAAATATTTTATTGATGTTGCTATTTATTTTGAACATACAAAAATACTACTTATTAAGTTCCTGAGGTTCCTAATAATTTAAAGATTATTTTTGATTATTGTATCCTAATATGGAATTTAAAGGATGGTTGTATACTTTATAAAAATGAGATGGTTTAAATATGGTTTCACTATTGAGGAATATATGCTTTGTTTTTCTCTAACTACAGGTTATCTTGTCTATGAATTTGACAAGTTTTGGTTTGAAGAAGAACCAGAAAGCATTATGTATTTCAACTTGTATAGAGAGAAGTTTCATGAAAAGATAAAAGGACTCTTACTAAATTATAATGTAGCACTTACTTTAAAAATATAAATCATCCATTTTATCTTCTATTTTTACCACATTTTGCACACACAACAGAATTTATATGTTGTAATAGAAATTATCTGATCAATTTCACTCTTATATAATTTCCTACAAAAGTATTTCAGAAATTCTATTTAAGAAAGCTAGCGGACAATCAGTGTATGTTTACAATTATTTATACACTGTTCTCCAAAGGTACCTTATCCTTCCAAAGATCCTCTCTGTAGAGACATGTGGACTACAGTCTGGAACTTGGGACTTGACCCAGTAAGTGTAAAAGTATAAATCAGGTGTTTGTATTAAATTGGTTAATTAACATGTGTAACATCAGTTTCCATTTTTATGTGTTGTAGCTCTCAAGTTAACTCGTTTTCAAAGTTCTTGTAAGATTTTTTTTTTTTAGCTTGGCTGTTGTTAATTTTGTCTTATTTTTATTATTTGGGGGTTAATTAACAGCAAGAGCAGTTTTTATAGTTTTGTTTGCATCTCAATCGCATGTTACTTTGTTAGTAGCAACAAGAGCACAGATATGTCAGAGGATGAAGAGTCATGGCCTCCTTTTTGGTTTTTCTGTTAATTGAACATGATAACGAGAGAATGGCATTATTGGTGACTTACCTTTTTTGTTTTTAAGTAATACACTTTAAAATATCACAGTGTTATTTTAAGCTTACAGTCATTTTCTCACCGTCAGTGTTCACTTTTTATTAGTTGTAGAGAAGAACTTGGCGTAAGGGCCTTTTATGAGGCTTCTCTACCAACGTGTGTTTATGAAAAGATATGTATTTGTGAATAAAATCTTGACTATATTCAGAAGACAGTTTTTATTTCAGTAAAACTGTCTTTGAGACTAAGGAAGAAAATGTAAGGTTTTTAAACATCTCAGTTACACATCATTGGTTTGTTTGACTTAATTGTTAACTCTTGCTTCTCTTTGCTTGGCTCCGTGGTGTTTTTAGATGATGATTTATAGACTTTATGTTAAGTCTGTGGGACACTACTCTAGGTTAAGGATGAAGACTGTGTATTTTGTATAGCTTTATTCTCCTAAAATCTCAGGAGCGCAGCAAGTATGGTCAGGGATTATACAGTGATGAGATTCTAATGGGAACGATTTCTTCTTGGTGGTTTCAGACATTTGTACTCGTAACAAAACTAAAAACGTTTAAAGACAGGAAAGTTCATCTTTAAATTGTCCTTAAATCCTATGGAAACCAACCTATTGGAGATGTAATTTAATCTAAAACATGGTATTTAGCACATCTTTTAATGTGGTATATACATCAAGCGTTTAAGTACTGGCTTATATGTGATAGAGCAAGACAGGAGCTTTTTCAAGATTTGCTTGTGTCTGTTCCCAAACTTTTCTCTCCGAACTTGTGAAAGTGAACAATCGTAAGCAATATCCAACTGCAAAATAACAGATGTGGTGTTGTATAGTACATACATTAAAAGTTTGTGCATTGGAATTGTTTTCTCAATAAGAAGAAGCTGTTTTTAAAATTTGGTTCACTTCATTATAATAGTGGCAATCTAGCTTTTCGGTATTATAGGAATTTAAAAATCAGGTTCTTTCAGGGGAGTTCTCAATTTTGGGAATAGCTTCACTTAATTAAAAAAATGTTTTCATGCTTTATGATCCAGCTAGGGTTTTATGACACATTAGCAAAATCCTGGCAAGGATCAGATGTTAACCATTAATAGTTCATTGTGTTAACTATTACATGGAAAGCAATTGTTATTATTTTAATGTTTGTATTGAAAACGCATATCTTTATCTTTTAATCTTCCAACATCTGAGGTCTTGATTTAAACTTTTGTCAGTGTACTTAATAAAAGAATGCTTGAGTATGGAAGGGGAAAATTTACATCACTAAATGTATGGGAAAACCCTTCTAAGGAGGAAAAACTATAATAATGCTAAGAAAATGTCATTATAAAGTTTGCTGATGAATAAGTTCTTTAAATCCACCTGTTTGTACATTAAAGATTCCATTCTGCTTTTGCTTAAAATAATCAGTAACCATTTCATATAGTTACATAGCAAACTGATCTAAAAGCCAAGTTCTAAGATTTGATAATCTGGAAGCCAATAAAAATGTCACTAGTGTCAGTTGTAAGTTCGTATCTAGCATGAGACTTCCAACTTACATGTGATAGTGATATACATGAAAAGAAAAATATAATAAATGTGTATACCTTCCTAATTTCCCTTACTTCTAACGTATGTATGTTAGGATTTTATGTAGTCTTAAAATCCATATTTAGATTCTTACCCATTTCTATAAATTAGTAAAATACCAAAGTAGTGATAGAATATTGTGGCATTGAAGTAGCAGGAAAATTAGTTTGAGCATTAAAAAAATGAATCAATGTTGAAACAAATTTTGTATGTGCCCAATTGAAGAGTGTGCCAGTGACTACAATAACCTAAAAATTTAATAGTTACAATTTAAATATGTTCTGAAAGACAATCTTTAAGGAAATGGGGAAATCAGGGGACATCAGTGAACCTATACCAACCTCTCTTTGTATGTAAATACAGTGATATAGCTAGATAGAAACATTAGTGTCTTACTGGCACCATTTACAGTTTAGAAAATATCTTTTTTCTTAAAAATGCTCATACTGATTTTTTCTATGTTAAGAGCTACTTGTGTTTGTATGTATTTTTCTAAGTGAATATATGTACTCTTCATTTTTATTCCATGTTCATAATTGTTCATGCACTGTTTCCATTGAGAATGTTCAGTGAAATAGAACTTGGTGAAAGATTTGCTCAAGGGAGAGGCATCACACAAGTGTGAAAAGTGTAGCTTATTGACAGAACAGAAAAGGTTACACATTATCATGGCACAGAAGAGAGTAAGTTTTATTCGAATGGCAAAAATGTTTATGATTCTTCCTGAAATAATAATTGGGGACCAGCAGCTATTTTCTCAGGATAAATGCCCCAGCCCACTTCTCTATAGAGAAGTGTGGGAAGACCTAATTTTCATTTTCATTTTGTGAACTTCTTAACACAGCAGTTTTTAAATGAAGATTACTGGAATTGTTAAAAATGTGAGAGGAATTATGACTTGGTGTTTTGGTTTCTTTTTTTCTTTATTCAGTTTTTAACTTAAAAAAAAGTGTAGTGCAGGTTAGAACCAACTACTATTTGAGAACAGTTCTGTGGTTCTGTTAAAGTATTCAAAAAATATTAAACAATATCTTTCTCTGGGGGGAAAAAGTACCAGTTGGACATTTAAAGGATTTGATTTTTGTCTACTTTGAATAAAGTAGTTGACTTATGTAAATGCAATTGTGTGTAATGTCATTTTGTTTGGAATGTCAAGTGAGTAAATAAACATGTTGAAATTGTTGAAATTGTTTTAAGCCTTTGAGTTGATACTTCTACTCTCTTCCCATATGTCTCTTCCCTTATGTATGTCATTTATGTCCATGAGACATTTGTCTTATCTGATCATGTTATAGTAAATCAGAATATATAAACAATTTTTTATTTTGTGAATTTTTAACTTCTAATGACCTATTTATAATGTTGAATGAGATTAACTGGCTGTGAGACTAAAAATTTGGTTCATTTTTTTAAAAAGCTACCATGTTTACACCTGTTTGTACAAAGAATAAGAATAATTCATACTAGACTACACTATTTTTTCCTTAACATTACATAAAACTTCTATACTCCATCATAAAATGTATTTATTTTCATACTAATACATTAGCTTCTTTATTTTTTTTATAGTTGCACAGTATTCCTCTGTGTGTGTGTGTGTTTGAAATAAACAGAAATACTACAGGTAGAACTGGTTGCATAAGGCTGGAGAAGTACTTAACTAAAGTTAGTACTAAATGTAGCTTTAGGTGTATATATTAGAAAAAGGAAAAGCTGTGTAAAGAGAAAGCATCCATCTTAAGGAGTTTGATGTAGAACAAAATAAACCTAAGGAAATAATTAAAGAGCTTAATAATAAATAAGAATTAACAGAAATAGGTTTTTGCTTGAAGGTATAATATCAATAAACTTTAGGAGCTAATAAAAAAGCAAATAATATCAAGAGTGAAATATGAAATATCACTACAGATCTTATTGATATTGAAAGAATTAGGTAAAATACAGAAATTTCTATAAGAATACTTATAGGAACTGGTAAATATACAAGAAAAAATATAAAAACAGAAGTCCTAGAACTGTTAAACTAAATCAGCAATTAAAACCCTTTCCACTAAAAAACCCAACATTCTATATGGCTTGTACCAGTGAGTTTGAAAACACATTTAAGAGTAAAATAATGTCAGTTTTCAGAAACTCCTACAAAAAATAGAGTGTAGACTTTGCAATTCATGAAACCCTCACAGTCTTTGTGATTAAAAGCCAACAATATGGAAAATTGCCCATGTCACTGCAGATGTAATAATTCTAAATAAAATATTAGCATACTGAATCCAGAAACAGTAAATAATAAAGACCTCTAGGTATATATTGTTTTAGTATGTGATAGATTATGGCTTAGCTCCTTAATGTCCAAAGTACAACTAATGGGATTTGCCAAATTAGCATTTGGAAGTCATATGATGATCTTGGACGCAGGAAAAAAATTGACAAAAATTCACCATCCGTTCATGTTAAGAAAAACACTTAGCAAATGAGAAATAGTTATTACCTTAATTTTACAAAATATATCTTTATAAAATAAATATTGGGATCAAAGTAAGAAAGAATTTAGTCTGTCACCACTGTATCAGTCAGCTGTTGCTACAGTAGAAGATAGATAAAAACCAACCACCATAAAAATCTCAGTAGCATACAAAATGCATTTACTCCTCATGCATTGGTAGGCTGATTAATATCTCTCCTGATCTTAGCTGGATTTGGCTGGACTTAAGTCCAGGCCATGAGTATATGAGCAGTTCTGGTCATCTGCATAGAGTCTAATGCCTCTAGGACTGATGGGTTACCCAGGGCATTCTCTTGTCATGGTAATGGCAGAAGCACAAGAACAAGCTCAGTTCCTCAAACGTATTTCAAGCCTTTGCTCACGCCCACTAACATTCCGTTGGTTGTGACAAGTTGCATGCCCAAGCCCAACATCAATGGAGAAGGGAAATGCACTTATTGAAAAGGGCACAGGAAATGATTATTTTCTGAATAAATGCAAATTATTTTAGCCCACCTATTCAACATTGTGCTAGAGATCCTACCTAGCGCAATATAACAAATAAATGGATAGAAAAGTTGCTGTGCATAAGTGTTATGAATGTGTTTATAGAAGATACAAATTGGTATATGAACTATAATAACGTTTAGTGAAGTTGCTAATAGAATCAATGTAAAGAAAGTAAATTGCACTTCTATATCTCAGAAAAAGACAATAAAAAAAACTGTAAAAATTCATAACAGCATTGAAAAATGGAACCCAGCAATAAATATAACAAAAGAAGTGTCACATAACTATGAAGAAGACTATAATACTTTTGAAATATGTTTTTTGAAGCTATCAGTAGAGATACATACTATATTCCTGGATTAGAAAACTATTTTCACATTGATCTTGAAGATTTAATGCAATCTATAGATTCACTGTATTTATTTTTTTAACTCATGGTCTGTATCTAGAGGAGAATGATCTATATCAAAATGCTCCATAGGTCTCCAGAATTTCCTTAGATGGGCAACTACTCAGGGTACAGTGATTATAGTACATAGTGATTGTATTCATTGCAGGTGATTATAGTGCTGTGGGAAAGCCAGCTATACAAGTACGTTTAAGTTCTCATACCTCCTATACCATTAGCTAAATTTAGCAAGTTATATAGCTAAACCCAAAGATAGTGTTGGGGAAGGTAGTAGTGGGGAAGTATAGTCCAAGGTTGAGGGAGGGAGTGCATTTTGTTGAATAATAATCCAATTTGTCACATCTAGTAAGGAAATTTGATCCTGGGTAGATACCCTATAGAAATGGGTGATTATATGCACCAGGATATATGTTGTGGTAGGCTAGGTAATAACCCACAAAGATGACCAAGCCCTAAGACCCAAAACCTTGAATATGTTACCTTACCTGGAAAAGTGATTTGGTAGATGGGATAAATCAAGGATTTGGGGATGGGGAGATTATCTTAGATTATTTGAGTTAGCCCAATGTAATTACACATGTCTATAAGAGGGAGGCAGAGGAAAATCTGACTGCAAGAGAAGGCAGTGTGATAAAGGAAGCAGAGATTGTAATGATGTGTTACAAGCCGGTGAACCAGGAATTCTCTAAAGCCAAAAGAACCAAGAAATAGAATTCTCCCCCGAACCTGTGGAAGAACACAGTCCTGCCAGCTGCTCTGAGATTTCTTATCTCTGTTAACTGTAAGATCTTAAATTTGTGTTGTGTTGTTTTAAATCACCTAGTTTGTGCTGCTTTTTCATAGCAACAATATGAACTAATACATGTCATAAAAAATTGGTGACATCACTCTAACAGCTAAAACTAGGAGGAACTCAAATTTCCATCAAACACAGATAAATAAATAGGATCTTCATACAGTAGAATACTGTATGGCACTGAACATGTATGAACTAGATCTACATGAAACAACACGGATTAATTCCAAATAATAATATCAAAATATGCCACACAGTACAAAAAACATACTAGATGATTCCATATATCTAAAGTTCAAAAAATAGGCAAATGAGCCACATAATTTAGGGATGCATATTAGGTAGTGAATCTCTATGATATTGGCTTTTGAAACACACACATGGCATTTACCCTGAAAGTGAAGTTAAGCTAGTTGTGAGTGGTGATCCTAGGGGTGGAGGTGGTTTTGGGGTGTCTGCAATCTTCTGTTTCTTGAGCTTCACTGTGATTACTTTGGGTTCACTTTGTAATAATATATTGAAATGTTCACTTGCTTCATGCACTTTTATGTATGTATGTTATATTCCACAATAAAAATCTTCCTGTTTTAAAAAATGAAGTAAAGTATGATTTCCAAGCAGATTTGCAGACTTTACATCTCACCATGTTTTGGGTAATGGCTCACCTTGTTAAATAACAAGGTATCACTGGGACTATTGCTATTTATTTTGCATGAAAAAGAAAAATCACAGCATAGTGATTTCTTAGGCCTTCTGTGGGTTTCTTTCCCAGGGCTGTGTTCCCTATCAGATGACATCACTGAGGTTGTTAATGGGGCACTCGGTAGCTCCCCAGGTACATTCTGATACCGGGTCAAGTCCCTTACATTTCCTTCTGTTTAGGGGCAAGGCGGCAAGGCCTATGCTTGTTTAATTCACCACCATATATACCCAGCATCTAGTATGAGCAGCAGGTCTTCAAATATTTTCTGAAAACTGACGTTTCTATGTACCAAGAATTGGCTAACTTCTTCCCTCATTTGCTACTGCCCTTTGCCTGACCCAGGTTCCAGCAAAGAAATGATGTTGTATGTTTTCTTTCTTATTCTTGAAAGAAACACGCAACTGTAGGGTTGTGGTTTGTCTTGGCTTGGACTCCCGCTGAATCAGATCTTGGGAAAAGGATTTGTAGTTCATCCAGGAGATAATCCCAGGAAACACTGGTAAGGGAGTAGGGAACTGAGATGGGACATTGAAGTCAGCCCAGGAAGGGGTTTTCCAGTAAACAAAACACTACTGTGTGTAACTGGACTGTGATACCCCAGTGCATTCCCCCGGGGGTTGAGGGAACTGAGTTACTATAAACCAACTTCTATCCAATATTGGTGTGGGCCTGTGCCCAGGGGTATTTTCCCAGCTTTTCTAGCATGCCGAGTGCAGGTGGTTAAAGCTGGCTCTGGTGGCCAGAAGACCCTAAAAAAAGGCAGGTGCTGACGTGATAGTGGGGACTCAGGCCAGTGAGCACCAAGGAGGTAAGAACCCAACAATCTGGGCAGACACTGAGACATCTGCTCCATTTTAGAGGCAACAAATGGAGAAGGTAAGGATGAAGGCAAGGGGAAACTGCAGTAGTAAATTTAACATGGAGCAGATTAAAACAGATACAGAGCAATGCCTGACAGCCTGTAGGCTTCTTGGTTTTCTTGCTGTAGTCATCTTTGTTTTTGTCATAAAATGAGGTTGGGCCTTGGCCTGTATGTGCTTTTTTGAATCTCTGGCTTAATCTTTCGCTATCTCTTCTGCATGTAGTTTGTAGGCATGAAAAAGTTACTACAGATACTATTGATGAATTTGAATTTGACTTTGCAGGGAAGATGCCATGAAGATTCATTGTCACCTCTGGAGGAATCTCATACTGTTCCTCTGTCTTCCCCAAAGGTACCCTCCAGCTGTAAAATTCAACCCGTCTGAGATAGACACCAGGACTATAAAGTCCAAATGTTATGGATGGGATAAAATATGCACTTTACAAATTAAGAATCTATACAAATAGCATTGAGAGTAAATTTTTCTGCCTATAATTCTAGAGTCTTTCACTCTCTCTTACATGATTGTGTCTTCTAAGTAAACTTCCACTCTTACATCCAGGTATAGATCCCAAAAGGTAAATGTTAGAAGTACTAGCAGTACTTTATTTAATATATTAACTGATAACTCTGGTTAATAAATAAAAAGAAGCAGTATAAGTTTTCCTTGATAACTTCATTTTTAAAATATTTATAAATATAATCTGTATTTCACTTAGTTTTTCTTTTCTACTAGTTGGAATTATACTTAAAACATTTTAAAGTTCTTCATGCATCATCATAATATTTCACTCTGAAAACCCACAGTCCAATGTAGTAACTTATCTGGACATTACATTTGCTAGGATGTATGATGAATGTTCTGTTCCTCCTCCTTAAGGCATTGAGAATAAAAGTTATATAAAACAGGTATGAGTTTCCCTCTTTTTTAATATCTGAAAAAGTTCCAGGGTGTTGCCTATGGCTCAAAGGAGTAGGGCGCCAGCCCCATATGTCAGAGATGGCAGGTTCAAACCCAGCCCTGGCCCCCCCCCCAAAAAAAAGTTCCAAACTCCCTACAGAATTCCTTTATCTTTCTAGGGTGAAATAAAGTGAATATGATTTGGGTTGTTTTCTTTTTCTGTTTTTAATTGTGTGATCTAGTCAGCAAAGATTTCCACTGGTGAGTTACATCTTTTCCTTGAAGTTCATTATGTGGCACAGTCCACGGTCTGCCTTGACTTCATCAGTTCTCGCTTTAGTTGTTCAAAGCACACAAACATAATGACGTTCCAGGATCCAAGTCGCAAGAAGGAAGGTACGAATCTAGAAGAGTGCAACGTTACCATTCTATTAGTTTGTTTGAAAGTCTTAAACCTATTACAGTACAGTGTTGCCACTGCACACATGAAGATGCTTAAAATCACCTATTCTTCATCTTTCCCTCCTCTGCTGAAAATCAACTTTCCTCCAGATATTCTATATTACTTCAAAACAACAAACCAGGTGATGACATCTATACAAATCCACAAACATCTTTCACCCCCTGGTGGGAGCCTGTGTTTTCTTCTGACAAGGACTTGCTCAAAAACTCTTTTTATTTTTATTTTTATTTTTTTGAGACGAGGGGGAAGGTTTGGTTTGTTTCACTTTGCAGAATGGGAGGTTAGGAAACCATTAAAAGAGAAAGTAAGAGGAGAAAGCAAAGAAGTGGTAAGTGGACCACATTACTGAGTCAAGAAGTCAGTTCTGTCTCAATATTGGCAATTCTCGTCCTTAGAGAAACTAAGTGTTTGAATGGGTTTAAATGGGTCTTCTGCAGTTGTTGTTGTCATCGCTATTTTTGAAAATTCTCCCAAACTGGGCAAACCAAACAATTGATTTTGAATGCCTATTTGTAGCACACGAATGTTCCAGGGAAAGAAAATGTCATCAGTTAAATCAGCCTTTTTTTAAAAAAAAATTTAAATTAAAAAAAAAGGCAAACCCTAGCCTGTAACCCCCTGAAGGGATTTTTTCACCAGGTCTCTTACATGTTCCTTTTGAATCCCAGGTGTGTGGGGGATTTGTTGGGGAAAAATAGAAATAACATAAAATTTGCCATTTTGACCATTTTAAAGTACACATTCAGTACCATTAAGCGCATTCGTATTGAGCATAACCACCATCACCATCCATGTAAGTAGAATCACATGGTATTTGTCCTTTTGCATATGGCTTATTTTACTTAGCATAGCATTACAGGGTTCATCTATATTTTAGTTGTCTCCCCCCAAAAGCTTTTAAATTAAAAAAAAAATATTATAAAATGGCTAATGGTTCAACAACTGGTGTATCCATTTTAAGTTAATTTTGTAATGCATTTCATTTGTATACATGTATCATAAATGCAGATTATGGTGAATTAGAACTTTTTACATAATAAGCATTCATGGTTATTTTATAAGGTTTGAAGTGCTGTGTTACAATTTTAAAGAGTCATAGAATTTTATTATTTAACCATTAGTGTAATTCTTACTGAATATATCCAAAAATTAGTTCATACTATATTTTCTTAGGAAGGTAGTTTCCAATAGAATGTAATATTGCATTGTAGGAAAATGTGCTCTATTACGTGATACTAGTGTTATGCAGGTGAGTGTCATAATTACCCAGACCACATAATTATCTGAAACACTTCCTAGATTGGTGGTAATGACTTTTCCTAGTTTTACCTTAATAAAGGCTTAAAAGTTGAGTCCATCAAATTAAAGTAGTGAAAAATATCAAATCCTGTTTCCTCATAGCTCTCTATTAGGCATTCCCTTTACTTTATAGTTCTTCTGCCCAGAGAAGGCAGAATTCTGTCTACATTTCCAATAGATTACAACCAATGGCAAGGGCATTGATTTCCTATGAGCCTTTGATCAAGACTGAGAAAATTTTAACATCACAGCTTTTTATTTTATGACAGTGAAGTTAGTGAATTGGAGAAATCTGTGGCAAGGAAAAGCCAATACTAGTATACTGCATATACTAAGGCTGGTAGGCTGTCAATGGTTCAGACGAGGCAGTGTCCCCAAGCACACGGACACCTGAACCCATTACAGACACAGAAGATCATATCTTACCCTTTGAAAAAAGCTGTTGGTCCTTCCTTAGTGAACATTGTCATTGCACAACTGGGAACACTTTTGTACTGTCCTGGTGTAGAATTAACAAATCTGGTTTTCACCACATCCACCGGGGAGGCCAGAAGTGTTGTGCAAAATCCAGCAATGAGAGCTGACACCAGGTGGCAGGGGACGTCATCTAAAGTGGATCAATGAAATTGTTTAGTTATCTGTCATATCCTTGTAAACCTGTTGATAACAGGGGGTCATTGTAGATGTCTTATAAATAAATGAAATATATTAAGAAAGGTTACACTTATACTAGAAAAGATGGAAAATAGCAAATGGCATAGTGGATTGTAAACACTTAAAAAATAACCTGTCAGTTTTCTTTGTGCCTTTAGGGGCTGGTGTATTGCCTAATATATGGGCATCTAATACATTTTTTTTTTTTTTGAGAAAAAGTCTCACTTTCTTGCCCCTAGTAGAATGCTCTGGCGTCATAGCTCACAGCAACCTCTAACTCTTGGTCTCAAGCAACTCTCTTGCCTCAGCCTCCCTAGTAGCTGGTACTGACTATAAGTGCCCGCCACAATGCCCAGAAGTTCTTTTTAGAGATAGGGTCTCACTCTAGCTCAGGCTGGTGTCAAACTCATGAGCTCAGACAATCCTCCCACCTCAGCGTCCCAAAGTTCTGGGATTATAAGCATAAGTCACCGTGTCCAGCCTCTAACACTTTTTTTATTGAATTAAAATCGTCATACAAGGAAATTTTAATGTCTCTAGAAACTGTTAGAATATTCTTTTTAAGAACTTATCCTATGGCACTAGAATACTTTCGGGATAAAACCACTGATAATCTCCTTATAGTACAGAAAGGACCTTCCTTCCTGAATTCTCTTGCATAAAGAACAAAATGCTAATAAAACTCCCACATATTAGGATTAAATGAGAATAATGGTGACATAAAAATGAAGTTGTATGTTGTCTTTGTTGTAGCAAAACAGCAACAAAACTTTTGCTGCAAAAAAATTCTGTCATAACAAAACTTCCTAAACTTAAGGTTTGGATCTTTTTCTGCATCTCAAAAAGTTTTATACACACACACACAAATGCAGTAGAACTTCTGTAAGTTGACAACCCAGGGGACTGTAACAAACTGCTCAACATACGGAGGTGCTCAACATAATGACCTCCCATTGAGCACATGAGGTGCCTGTCTGGTCTATGAAAATTTAGGTCAATTTAAGGAGGTAGTCAATGTAGGGAAGCAGTCAACTATGAAGGTTCTATTGTATATGTATATACTGTTTAAAATTACTTAATTGTTTAAAAAGAGAAAATTACTAGAGTTAAGGGATTGAGTCTAATTTGGCTGCAAAAACTCCAAGATGAAATTATAAAGGTACAGAATGGTTTGTTATATAAATTGGAAGTTACCTGCTAGTAGTTTGTTTTTCACAAGAGCCTCCTTCATTAGGTCGTATGTTACTAGCTCTGTACAATTAATGATGACATTTCTCATCAGATTGGGAGTGGTCCCTGGGAAAAAAAAAAGAAAATGTTTACTCGATTTGATAATAAAGTGCTAATTAGATCTATGTGTTTGGATAGTAATAAACTCTACTCAAAGTTAGTTACCTTTCCAAAGACCCGTCAAGCCTTCTGTTGTTGCTATGATTCTGTAAGCATTGTAAGTCCCGGTATAGCGAGGTTGGAGGCCATGTAGATGGCTCTGTGCCTGAAGTCTGACTTTTACAACCTCTGTGGGCTGCCCAATGAACACTGCCACTCCTCCTGTTGTTAAGCCAGCTGAGATCTTGCTTCCCAGACTACCTGTTGCCATCCAGAAAGAAGAAAGTATTTATTAACAAACAACTTCAAGAAGTGGCATGCATCCACTTTTTTAAAATTTTAGTGCTTTGTATTTTTGTATTCTTATATCTTTTCTGTTTCCCAAATGCTTGCCCATGGGTTGATCATATGCCAACCCAGAATTGTGCTGGAGAAATTCAGTGGTCTTCAATTTTCAAAAAATAAAGATTTTCAAGGAAAAAGAAAACACAATCCTCATTTAAACAGTGGCTTTGTTCTTCCTGTATTCATCTGAGTTCTCTCCCATGGTTAGCTCTCTTTTTCAATATTTCCCACCTGCAAATAGGCACCAGTTACCAATGATGCTTGGTCGTCTTCACATAAAGGATAATGTTAATTATTAGAGTTTTCTTAGGAAAAGCCAAGTGGACAAGTTGCCCCAGTATGGAACATTAAGCAGTATTAGGCTACAACATCTGATGGGGACAGATAAGAAGAAAGAAGCTAAGAAAGTGCTTTTTGTCTTAAAACATTGAAAAAATTAGTTTGTGTTTCTCAAGGCAGATTATTATGTAATACAAATAGTCTTAAAGCCTGATGTTTGTTCCTATAATTAAATATAAAATTATGGCTCAATAACATTTATCCATCAAGGACCTTCTCAGTCTCTCTAATTCTGTTTCCTAATCTGTGAAATAGGAATAATAATATCTACCTCATAGAGTTGATATGAGATTTAAAATAATATTGAGAAAGCATTTAAAATACTGTCTGGCACAAAGAAAATACACAAAAATGGCAGCATTCTTTTCATTTCTATTATGACGGTACTCTTTTCTCATCCTTCTAAGCCAGAAGTTGAGCATATAAGAGATAATTATCTGTATGAAAATATTATATGATTACAGTTGCCTTTATTTTTGGCCCAAATTTGTAATTTATTTTGATGTACTGATGCTCTCATCCTATACTCCAATCTCCAGCCCTCCAATCCCCTCTTTAGTTCCCAAGTCAAGTGCCTTGGGTAAGAGGCTATGTATTTTTTTTCTTCTTCTTCTTTTCTAAGAACTAAAAAAAAAAAAAAGAAAAAAAGAAAAAAAGAAAAGAAAAGTATTTACAAGATACTTTGTCTTTACTTCTCACAGCCCATCTTCTCCTCAATCCTCTACAACCTGGCTTATTGCCCCTCACCCGGGTCCTGCCTCAGCTAAAGATGTTCTTGTCAGGAAACCAGTGAGCCCTGATTTGATTTGTTAGATATCATGATCACTCTTTTGTCCTCACCACACTAGATCTCTCTGCTGTGTTTGGCCCGTTGATGATCCCTTCTGAGACTTCCTGCAATCTGGTCAGACCCTTCTCTCAAACTCATGCACCTACTAGACGTTTCCTGTTGACTTGTCCTAGAATGAATGTCTTCCCTTCCCCATGACAGTTTCTATATTCTCTCCCTCAATAAATGGTATCTGTAGCCACAAGCTTGGAAATCATCTTATATTTTGACCTTTCCTTTATGACTTACTTCCAGCTATTTACCAGTTCAGCTCATTATACTTCCCAAATCTTTCTGATTGACCCGCCCCCCTTCCCTAGTGTAACGCTATAGGGCATACACTGGTCATTTCTCACTTTCTAACTTACCCCTTTCTAATTTAGCCTTTTCTCTATATACTCTATCCTGCTGTCAAAGTAATATTTTGTGAATATAAATCATTTATGCCACTCCCCTGCTTGACATTTTTACAATGACTTCCCACCACTGTAAGGATAAGCTCCAAACTCCTTAGCATTGCCTGCCAGGCCTTTGGTGATCTGGCTCCTTACTGCCTTTCTTTTTTTCCCATTGCCTAAATGACGTCCTAGCCACCGTAATGACCTAGTGCAATGCATTATCTCTCCTATGTTTACATACACAAATACTTAGCATTGTGTTCCCCGTTGCCTACAGTATTTAGTACAGTAACAGGCTTGCAGCCTGGGAGCAGCAGGCTATACTATATAGCCTAGGTATGCAGTAGGCTGTACCATCTGTGTTTGTGTAAGTCTACTCTCTCATGTTCACTTAATGACTAATTTGCCTAGCAACACATTTCTCAGAAGGTATCCCCATCATTGCTGTACTTAAAACACAGCATGTGTCTATTAATGTCTCCCCACACACCCCACACTCTTAATGGTAAGCTCTGCCTAGACACATATCTGTCATCTGTATACCTGACACAGTTGCTGACATATGGCAGTTCAATAAAGCTTGCTAAATGAACTGGATAGGCATAAGGTAGAATACCGCCAAAATATACCTTATTACCTTGGTGCCTAAAGTACCTAGCAACAGGTTGGAAGAGTCTGTGAGGAAAGCCACCTGCATGGGCAGCTTCACATCCTCTGTGCTGCTTCCCTTGCTACATCTATAAATCTGACAATGCAGTATTGATTGAGAAATATACAGACTTTTTCTTCACTTTCAAAGTGTTTGTGGGGGTAAGTCTACCTTATAGAGTTGTATAAATAATATTTACCAGTTTCCTATAAAATTATAGCATTCAAAAGTTACTCAGCAGAAAGGATGAAATCTACCAAGGTTCATCTTACCATCAGCACATCTCTCTGATCCTCAGGTGGAAGTGTCTTTGATGTTTACCAGCTGTGTGATTTTGTGTGTGTTACTTAATTTCTTTGATAGTCAGTTAACAGCATTGTGGTGTGGTTTGAAAGATGAACAGAATCTCATGCAAAGTTCAGGGGGCAGAAGAGCACAGGGGTTAGGAGCCTGGAGTCAGAGACCCAACTGCCTGGGTTTGAACTCTGGTGTGGCTCCCAAACAGCTGTGTGACCTTGGTAAGTTAAGCAACGGTTGCATGCCCAGTCTCCCCGTTTGATACAGGATCATAGTACTTTTCCAGTTATGATTGATCTGAAGCACTTAGAATGGTGCCTGGCACATAGTAGGTGCTCAAATAAATGCCAGCTAACCTGGCAGGAGCTCTCAGAATACCCTGGCACTCTGGGAGTATTAGTTTTCTTCTCTTCTTCCCCTAATCAAACCCACTATAGCCTAAGTCCACTTTTTCTTC
Source organism: Galagoides demidoff (assembly GCA_963574575.1). NCBI lineage: Eukaryota > Metazoa > Chordata > Mammalia > Primates > Galagidae > Galagoides > Galagoides demidoff. The sequence continues at coordinate 43,039 of CAUYQV010041423.1, forward strand.
TCTGGTCTTTCCTAGCATCAGACATTTTATGAGGACCCTCTTAAATGGAAACAAGTCTTTTCCTGTCCTTTCTGCTCTCTTCACAAGGTCTGGTTTTCTTTTTCTTCAAAATAAAGGGTTCCATACTTTGTAATATATCAAAATTATCAGGGGAGCTTGTGAAAACATAGATTCTCTCATCTCAAACATTCGGAGGACCATGGTCGTGGTAGTTCTCATTTGGATTTTTAACAATTTCCATAGCTGTTTCTGATATACGTTGCTGTTTGGGGAACTTTGAGGTAACTACACTTGACCTTAGCCAAAAGGCTAAGACGCGATGGAACTCTGAGTTAAATATTATTTTGTAGCCCATCCATAGTCTTCAAATGGAGCTCCAAATTAGGCTCAAAGTTTCCATGACTGGCTGGGTGATTTTTACAAGTACAACCCTGCATCTAATGAACTGATCAGGGACTCTACCTAACAAATTCAAATATTAGGATTTGGTTGTTTGCACCGTCACATTAACATGAAATAAAAAAGAAAAGTAAAAAAAATAATAATAAAGAATTGACTTTGCACACTTTTTTCTTTCTCTGACCAATAAGCTAACATTTGAGGAAGGGAGAAGAGTTCAAATATTGTTTCCTTGCCAATCTGTCCTAAAGATCCTACCCTGTGTGTTACATTTTTGGACAGAGCCAGGCTGAGGGCTGTTCCGCTCTTCTCAGAAACACTCATTGCTTACTTTCTGTCCCGGTGGTGAAGAACTCCTGAACTGAGTCGTACAGGCCAATCCTGAGAGAGGCGAAGCTGATTTGTCTCTGAAGGCCGGCCGGCAGCCCACTGTAGAGTTTCATCGGCCCTTCAGTTTTTGCCAGAGTGGTGATTGTTCCCAAGACACCTTTATACCTAATGGCGCTGGAGGTCTGGCATTCGCCTTGGACCTGGAAATGAGAAAGTGCAGGTTAGAGGAAGTGAAAACTGAGTAGTGGGGTCCTGCCCAGCTGGTGAGGAAAGAGCAAGGCTGCACCAGGCTGTCCTCTACCGAGAAATCTTAAGCCAACGTTTTCCCACTACCTTACTGTTTTTTCACTTCCCGTTTTCAGCAGCATAGTCTCCATTCCCCGTGAAAGTATATGTGTGTGTGTGTGTGTGTGTGTGTGTGTGTGATCTGTGCGTAATTATACATTTAAGGGAGGCTGGCTACAAATGCACGTTTTGAACACCCTGGCTTTCCCATGAACTCTCCAGAGCCCCTACGACAGTAAGATGGGACAGCACCCTGCAGAACGAAGAAGAAAGAAAAAGCACCTGATCGGTGAACTCAGGAGCCGCCGAAATTCTTAGCTCTTAGGACACTTAGTGCCCCCTCACTTTGGGGAGAATTTGGCGTGGTCACCGCATTATACATGGCTCTTCCAGCTTTTCAGTTAAATCCCCGAAATAGTTCTATTTTCCCATCTGAAAGCATCAGCCCTGGGACAAGGTCGAACTGTTTTTTAAGGTTACCAGCTGCCCTTCCCGAAAATGGGTGTTTAAACCAAAGCAGGGCATCATAGGGACGCACGGAACAGAGGTCCCCTCTCTGCCCTGAGACACCTGCGATCCCGGTCGGGCGCTACCTGTAGCCGGACTTTGGCGGTGTCCAGCGGGAAGGTGATCACGTCCGCCAAGCAGGCCCCCACCCCCGCTGAGAAGATCTTCACGCCCAGGGTGGGGTGCACGTCGGAGGCTGTCAGGCCCACCATCTTCGCGAGTCGAGGGGGCTCCCGCCAAGTGGGAAGTTCCTTTGCAGCCTCTTCACGCCTGTCCCGCCAGGGGGAAACCTGCTCCCTTGGACCTCAGGGACTGACTGGCGCGGCGGCTGCAGGCGGAGCGCGGGCCGGGCTGGGTCTCCTCTTCCCCCAGTGTCTGAGGACCTGCTGCGCCCCTGCCCTCCGCGGTGACTTATGTATCCGTCACTCGGGGAGGAGCAAGGTCTCAGACACTGGGGGGGGACCTGGCAGAGGCGTGTCCTGGGTGCCAGGCTCCTCCTATCCTGCCCCGAATCCCGACAGCCCTGGCCCGGCACCGCGCAGTCTGCACGCTGTTCCCCGCGCATCCGAGGTGGAGGGCGCTCTGCGGTGGTCGTCACCCGCCGCCCAGAGCGCGAAAACTCTGTCACCTTACCTTTCTCCGGTGCACCCCCGCCTGTGGCGGGTAGAATGTGGGGGCTCCGGGAAATCAGAGCGATCGCCGCACTCTGTGATCCTGGTGAAATGTCCCGCCAAGCTGGAGCTCTCCAAGGAGAGAGGAGTGGGGTGCTCTCCTGTTCCTCAGATTCCCCAGGCATCCTGCGCGCACCGTCTCCGCTTCCCTTCCTTCTCCTTCTAACTTCTCATCCTCCCGACTCCTTTCCAACCAACAGATTCAGACCCGGAAAAAACCAAAAGCGCTATGAACTTTAAAAGAAATAGTATTTTGGCCGGTCTCAGTGGCTCACGCCTGTAATCCTAGCACTCTGGGAGATCGAGGCGGGTGGATAGCTTGTACTCGAGAGTTCGAGACCAGCCTGAGCAAAAAGCGAGACTCCGTCTCTGCTACAAATAGAAAAACTGAGGCAAGAGGATCGCTGGAGCCCAAGAATTGGAGGTTGCTGTGAGCTATGATGCCATAGCACTATACCCAGGGTGATAGCTTGAGACTCTGTCTCAAAAAAAAAAAAAAGTGTTTTGTTGTATTACTTTTTAAAGGAAGATGTCAAACGAGACTATAGACATCATAGCAAATAATGAATTACTAAAGCATTGTACAAAAGGAGGTATTATGTGCTCCTTTTAAATAATTGCATTTTTTACTGGGTGCAGTGGAAAGGACAGGGCAAGTGGCTCAACCCCTGATTCTGCTCTGCCACTGGCCAGCCCTGTGACCCAGGAAAGTCACTTTTATTCCAGCTTTTGCTTCAACAGTATAAAATATAGTTCCAGAACTATCCCAGTTATCCACGGATATCTCACTTATCCTACTGCCAATTTAGCTAGCCTGATAAATTAAATTGTTACCGCGTGTTTGTTGTGGGAGGAGCTTTTCCTGCTACTCCTTTGTGCAAATATTTGAGTGTTTATTCTTTTGAAAACTTTTTAAAAATGCCTTTTTTTTTAACATGTCATGGGAAATTATAGGAAACAGGAGAGAAAGAAAGCGGGAAAGAGAAAGGGCCAAGCCCCAGCTGCCAGACTCTCAGATAAGCCAGAGAGCCTTTGGGTATTAACCAGAATTAGCATTTGACCATGGTGGGCCCAGGTACTCAGCACCAAACTAAGCCCAAGGAAAAACTTGATAAAAGCCAGAGCCATCTCCTCCAGAAGCAGAAGAAATAAGACATACTACTCCAAAGGAACAATTTTCAAATCCTCTATACATAAAGGTTGTGTGTACTGTGCAAGAAGCCAGTCTTGGGGTAGCTTTTCAAGGAGGTCATCCTTTCAGGGTTTGCAGGAGGAAGGTGATTTGGGCTGTAGGGTAGACTCTGAATAAATAGAGGGGAGAAGGAGGAGTCAGTGGTGTATCTATCTCTTTTGCAAACACTTATTGGAGCAAAGAGCAATGGAGTCAAGTAGGTAGCATTAGTAAAAGTAAAGATGTGGAGGAAAGCAGGGTGCATACACAGTAATGGGTTTCTGATGGGAAATTGGATGATAAGGAACAGAGAGAGAAGTAGGGCAAGAAGTTGGTAAGAGATGAGGTATACACTACTGCACTGCTGGTGGGAATGCAAACTAATACGTCCCTTTTGGGAAACCATATGGAGAACACTCAACTACTTTTTTTTAATAAAACCGAGGCTCTGGGTCAGGTGTCCTCAAACTACGGCCCGCGGGCCACATGCAGCCCGCCTAGGACATTTATCTGCCCGCAGGGTGTTTTTGCCTCCGCTGCCTGTCCTGCTTAGCAGCTGACTCGTCCCGGGGCCCCATTCCGGCTCTCCAACGGTCTGAGGGACAGTGAGCTGGCCCCGTTTAAAGAGTTTCAGGCCCCCTGCTCTGGGTGGTGTCTGCGGCTCAAAGGAGTAGGGCGCCTGCCCCATATGCTGGAGGTGGCAGATTCAAACCCAGCCCTGGCCAGCAACTGCAAAAATAAATAAATAAATAAAATAAAATAAAACTGAGGCTCTATCTCTGCTCCAGGGGCTTTCTGGCGTTGAAAGTAGCTCAAGAAGACCTCCTGAGCCCCAGGGGGCGCTCTTATTTTAGGCCAAAACTGTTTAACTTCAAAGGACTAAGCGCAAAAATCCTAACATTGTTTTCTTAAAGAGGCTTTGTTGAATGAATGACATTCTGAGGGTTTTCCAGCCCAATGATCTCTCCGATAGAAACAGGGTACGCACCTGTTCGGGCAATTTGTTTGCAAACTAAATCCCCAATCTGGACACTGCCCAGCCCCTCACCCTGGCCACGCGGAACTGCTCACCACTGGTGCCCGCAGCAGACCTCACCCAGCAAAAGGCGCTCCTGTGAGCTTTACTTTGTACACACAGATAGTGATCTACGTCGTTAATTAGAACCTCAAAGTCCACCAGAGAGTGTATTTCCTTCAATAGGTAATTCCCCCTATTTCCTGACAACCTGTGAGATGGTAGAAATTATGAGTGTACATTTATTCTTTCCAGAGACACAAACAACCACAGTCCTGGTACTCTAGAGAAGTTTGAATTCCCATTATTTTACTACAGGTAAAGGATCCCTTTCTAAGAAAACCTATTTTGAACACTGGCAGGTCCAGAATTCAGCCCTACCCCTAAACTAACAGTTTTAACTGGGAGAGAATTTATTTAAAGAGTCTTAAAACTGTGTTTGAATCTGTCCTCTGACTAAGCAGCTGTGTAATTCACTCCACCTTCTTAGGGAGTAAATTCCACTCAGAGGCAGAGCAGGGAGTCCCTGAGGTCGCTTTTATTTTTTTGTTTTTTTAAGTGTTTGGGATTCATTGAGTGTATAAAGAATTAGGTTAAATTGATTGCATTTGTTAGGTAAATTCCCTCTTATACTTGTGTCCTGCCCCCAAGAGGTGTGCCATACACCATGACTCCCGTCCTCCTCCCTCCTCTCCTGCTCCCTCATTTCCCTACACTACCCCTTATATTAGCTCATCTACTGCCTTCATATTAGAATTGAGTATATTGGATTCTTGCTTCTCCATTCTTGTGATGCTTTACTAAGAAGAATGAGTTCCACCTCCATCCAGGTTAATACAAAAGATACAAAGTCTCCATCTCTTTTAGTGGCTGAAGAGTATTCCATGGTGTACATATACCACAGCTTGTTAACCCATTCCTGGGTTGGTGGGCATCTAGGTTGTTTCCACATTTTGGCAGCTGTAAATCAAGCTGCGATAAACAGTCTAGTGCAAATATCCTTATGATAAAATGAGGTTTTTCTTCCGGGTACATGCCCAGTAGTGGGATTGCGGGATCAAATGTTAGGTCTAGTTTGAGTTCTTAGAGGGTTCTCCATACTTCCTTCCAAAATGGTTGTATTAGTTTGCAGTCCCACCAGCAGTGTGAAAGTGTTCTCCTCTCTCCACACCCACGCAAGCGTCTGCAGCTTTGAGACTTTGTGATGCGGGCCATTCTCACTGGGATTAGGTGATACATCAGGGTGGTTTTGATTTGCATTTCTCTGATAATTAGGGATAATGAGCATTTTTTTCATATGTTTGTTAGCTGTTCGTCTGCCTTCTTTGTCCAGTGATATGAGGGATTGTTGGCTCTTTTTTTGTTCATTAACCTGAGTTCTCTGTAAAATCTGGTTACCAACCCTTTGTCAGATTTGTAATATGCAAATATCTTTTCCCATTCTGAAGGTTGTCTATGTGCTTTGGTTGCTGTCTCCTTCGCTGTACAGAAGCTATTCAGTTTAACTAAGTCCCATTTATTAATTTTTGTTATTGTTACAATTACCACTGAATTATTCTTCATAAAATCTTTCCCCAAGCTGATATCGTCAAGTGTTTTTTCCACACTTTCTTCAAGGATTTTTATTATTTCTTGCCTTAGATTTAAATCTTTTATCCATCTTGAGTTAATTTTTGTGAGTTGTGAAAGGTGCAGGTCCAGTTTCAGTCTTTTACATGTGGTTATTCAGTTCTCCCAGCACCATTTATTGAATAGGGATTCTTTTCCCCAGTGTATGTTCTTGTTTGATTTATCAAAGATCAGATAGCTGTAAGAGATTAGATTCATCTCATGGTTTTTTGTTCAGTTCCAATGTCTATGTCTCTATTTTTGTGCCAATACCATGCTGTTTTGATCACTATGGCCTTGTAGTATAGCTGAAAGTCTGGTAAGCTAATGCCCCCACTTTGTTTTTATTACTAAGAATTGCTGTGGCTACACAGGTTTTTTCTGGTTCTGTACAAAATGAAGAATTATTTTTTCCAAGTCTTGAAAGTATGATGTTGGTATTTTAATGGGGATGGCATTGAGTATGTAGATTGCTTTGGGAAGTATAGACATTTTAACAATGTTGATTCTTCCTAGCCATAAGCATGGTATGTTCTTCCATTTGTTAATAGCTTCTGCTATTTTTTTTCTTAGAATTTTGTAATTTTCTTTATAGAGGTCTTTCACCTCTTTTGTTAGGTATATTCCTAGGTATTTCATTTTCTTTTTTTTTTTTTTTTTTTTTTTTTTAATGAGCCTCAAGCTATCCCCCTGGGCAGAGGGCCATGGCTTCACTGCTCATAGCAACCTCCAACTCCTAGGCTCAAGCGAGTCTCCTGCCTCCGCCTCCCAAGTAGCTGGGACCACAGGCGCCCGCCACAACGCCTGGCCATTTTTTGGCTGCAGCCATCATTGTTCTTTGGCGGGCCCAGGCTGGGGATTCGAACCCGCCACCTTAGGTGTACGTGGCTGGCGCCCTAGCTGCTTGAGCCACAGGCTCCGAGCCGGTATTTCATTTTCTTTGACGCTACTGTGAAGGGAATTCTGTCCTTGATTAGCTTCTCATCTTGACTATTACTGGCATAAACAAAGGCTAGTGATTTGTGGACATTGATTATATATCCTGAGACATTACTGTATTTTTTGATCACTTCCAGGAGTCCTGTGGTTGAGTCATTGTGGTTCTCTAAGTCATATCATTGGCAAAGAAGGAGAGTTTGACCTCCTTTGCACCTATTTGGATGCCCTTTATTTCCTTTCCTTGCCTGATTGTATTGGCTAGAACTTCCAGCACTATGTTGATTAGTAGTGTCAATAAACAACAGCTTTTTCTGGTTCCAGTTCTAAGTGGGAAAGCTTTCAGTTTTACTCCATTCAGTATAATATTAGCTGTGGGTTTGTCATAGATGGCTTCAGTTTAATAAATGTGCCACCTAGGCCTGTACTCTTATGTGCTCTAATTAGAAAAGGATGCTGAATTTTATCTAATGCTTTTTCTGCATCTATTGAAAGGATCATATGGTCTTTGTTTTTGCTTCTGATGATATGATGAATTATATTTATGGACTTCTGTATGTTAAACCAGCCTTGCATCCCTGGGATGAAAGCTACTTGAGTATGATGTATAATGTATGATTTTTTTTTTTTGAGACAGAGTCTCACTTTATCACCCTCAATAGAGTGCTGTGGAGTCACGCAGCTCACAGCAATCTCCAACTCCTGGGCTTAGGCAATTCTCTTGCCTCAGCCTCCTGAATAGCTGGAACTACAGGTGCCTGCCACAATGCCCAGCTATTTTTTGTTGCAGTTTGGCCAGGGCTGGGTTTGAACCCACCACCCTCAGTATATGGGGCCCACACCCTACCCACTGAGCCACAGGCACCGCCCAATGTATGATTTTTTGAATGAGAAGCTGTAATCAATTGGCTCGGATTTTATTGAGAATTTTTGCATCTGTATTCATTAGTGAAATTGGTCTAAACCTCTCCTTTTTAGTGGGTCTTTTCCTGGTTTGGTATCAGAGTAATGTTTGCTTCATAGAACATGTGGGGAAGATTCCTTCCTCCTCAATTTTTTGAAATAATTTCTGCAGTATGGGTATAAGCTCTTCTTTGAAGTTTTGATAGAATTCTGACATGAAGCCATCTGGAACAGGGCATTTTTTTTGGTTGAGAGGTTTTTTATTGTTTCTTTGATCTTAATGCTTGAAATTGGTCATTAAGAAAATTAATAAGACAAAAAGTTGGTTCTTCAAAAAAATAAAATTGATAAACCTTTGGCCAGATTAACTAGAAACAGAAAAGTAAAATCTCTAGTAACCTCAATCAGAAACAATAAAGGGGAAATAACATGATGCCACAGACATACAAGATCATCTCTGAGTACAAGAAACTCTATGCCCAGAAATTTGACAATGTGGAGGAAATGGATCAAAACTTGGAATCACACCCTCTCCCTAGAGTCCCTGAGGCTTCACCATGGCTGCAGGATGACCATCCTGGCCTGCACCTTAGGCGGCCCACTCACTCCCCTGCCTCTGTTCTCTCACGTGTAGGGAGCACACTGACAGCCCCTCACTCACTGGCCTCTGAGAGCTAAAAGAACAAGAGCGTGGATGCTGCACTCTGCTGTTATTGTGAGTAAAGTCGCTTCTCTTCAGTGTGTTATGAGAAAGATACATGTTTTTGCATCCTCATTTCCCTGTATTTTTTGAAGTATAATTCAGCTTCCTGTAGTAAACACCAAGTATGCCGCAGCACAGTGAGAACTGGCCTTGCCATTAGAAGACACATGTCTGCATCTTGGCCTTAACCCTCAACTAGCCCTTTGCCCTTGGCTCATCACTTCCCCTCCCTGGGCCTCAGTTTCTTTGCTCTGGTAAAGGAGATGAAACTGCATCAAATTGTTGGAAGGCTTCCCTCAGGCTACAAGTGTCTACTGAAATCCATCCTCTTCTTCTTACAGACTAAGCAGGCGCCCAGCCAGCTGGAACGAGGCCACTAGGTTCACAGGTCCCACCAGCAGGAGGACCCTCCACTGGGTTTACTGCTCTTCTGTTGACATCTCAAAATTCTTGATAATTTGATTACTGAGTTTATGTTTTATAAGTGAAGGAGGAGGGGGCAATGGGGCGTGCATGGGAGCAAGGAATATCTTTATGTAGCTCCCAGTGTGTCGTGAGCACACACTCCCAGGGCCCCAGTGTGTGTGAGTTCAGCAAGGCTCGAGGCAAGTTCAAGGTGAGCCTGAGTCACGTCTGTGACTAAGTGGGTGCACTGATGGTCCCAAGAGCCTGTAACTTGCTTCCAACACCTAAAGAAGACAATGGAGCACTAAGGAACCCAAATGACCAAAGACCCCTCTCACACCACAGTCCCTAACCTTTTGAAAACCAGGGACTGGTTTCATGGAAGACACTTTTTGCACAAATGGTGTGGAGGGAGGTTTGGGGGGAACTGGTTTCCAGATTAAGTTTATCTCAGATCATCAGGCATTAGAGTCTCATGGGGAGCCACAGCCTAGGTTCCTCACATGAGCAATTTTCAGTGGAGTCTACACTCCTATGGGAGTGGAATGTCAACACTGCACTGGTGCTCTGGGAGCTCAGGTGGTGATGTGAGTGATGGGGAGTGGCTGTAAATACAGATGACGCTTCACTCGCTCTCCTGCCACTCTCTTCCTGCTCTGCAGCCCAGTTCCTAATAGGCCACAGACGCAGGGGCCACAGCTACAAATGCTTTCCTCCTTATGATAATTTCTTGTATTATTGCTCAACTACTTTACACTGAAAATGATGGCATAGAAAGAAAAGAAAAGATGGGGCAACCGGGAGTTCTTCTCATGTCACTTCTTCCTCACTCAGCACCTAGCTGCACACCAAGAAGTAAAATAAAAAGGTTTTATTTACAGATGAGTGTATGAGCTACCAAGTACAAATTGTGGAATTTCAGTGTTTCTGCATAACATAATGTTCTTATATTTTCATTTAAAACCAGTATTGGGCAATTTAAAAATTAGATGGTAAAATTCATACTAATAATTTAAATTTTTAATTTTTCTTTACTAAGAACAATAATAAATAACAATAAAAAAAAACATACACATCAAGCAAGAGACCACAGAAAGAAGAAAGAGCTTCCCATTCCAATATCTTTAACACATTTGCCTTGCCTTTTGTAAAAGGAGCTATGTTTTTATTTTACACTTGGCACTGCACATTTTGTAGCTGGCCCCAAGGCAGACAGTACCTCTGAGCTTCTCGGGGAGTGAGATTTGGCACATGTCAGAGTCAAGGAACGTTCCCAGGAGATAACAGGTGTGGACCTTGCTCCTTATCTTTGGTCCTCTCCACTTGCAGAGTAGATGCTGCCATCCTGGATACAAATTCAAGAGCCACCTCCTGGGGCCGTGGACACACTGAGCTGGGAGGAACTGGGGTCCCCGAGCACCCTGTCAAACAGAGCTGCTAAGCTGTCCCACGCCTAAACCGTGAACTCCCACACTTCTACATTTTGTGAAATAGAATTCATAAAATGACTCATGTAATGGTATGTCATTTTTAGTGTCATTCATTTTCATTTAGACACTCAATGAATGTCTAGGTTTTTGTTGTTACTGTTTGTTGTATGTTCATTTTTCAAATCAACTATGAGGCTGGGCATGGTAGTTCACCCTGTAATGTCAGCACTTTGGTAAGACCAAGGCAATAGGGTTCCTTGAGACCAGGAGTTCAAGATCAGCCTGAACAACATAGCAAGATCCTGTCTCTACCAAAACAAAATCTTTTCAATTAGCCAGGTATAGTGACACACACCTATAGTCCCAGCTACTCACACGAGGATCACTTGAGGACAAGAGTTCAGAGGTCCAGTGAGCTTTGCATTGCATTCTACCTTGGGTAACAGAGTGAGACTCTGTCTAGAGAGAAAGAAGGAAGAAAAAGAAAGGCAAGGAACGTGCTCAGCATCCACATGGACCATGCCTGGTCCCTAGCAGGGGCATCACTGCTTTAATCTCACATGTGCTTTGCGAGCTGTACCTGGCCGTGAATTTTTTGTGCATGCCAGTGCCAGCAGAGTCAGCTATATTCTTGCCACACCTGTCACAGTCACAGAGCTCTGGCAACTGGAGCATTTTTAAACCACTCTGACAAGCAAAAATTGATGCCCTCAACTAAGTTCCAGCTCTAAGAAGAAAAAGAACATGTTTCTCTGCAGAAGGTGTCCGCAGGACCCTCCACAGAAGCCTCAGGAGGGCACATCTCTGCAGACACCGGACGGTGGTCCTTATAATTAAATCAATGCACTTCAGGAAGTTTAGGCATTGGCTGACCTTCCACGTCCATAAGAAAGGTACAAGGCTGGAGGAAGCCCTAGTTAAAGCTGATATGCCTTCATACACCAAATATTCCATAACCTCTTACCTTTAATCTGGGCCATGATGTGCTTCTGTTGGTATTTTATTTTCCCCTTTCAGTCAGGGTGTAACTTTCCAAAGTAGATTAAAGATGACAGTGATAAGAATTTAACACCGTCACTATTCAGGACGTGCCAACCTGGGTCGCCAGGACTGGACCAGCTCCTGCCAGGCTGGCACATACCAAGTGCTGGGTGAACTGTTCGCCTGGTGAGTCACAAATGAATGTACAAAAAAAAAAAAAAAAGACTTCAGCAGAAGCTCATAAAACTCATTTTAAGATGATCAAAATTTCATAAATTCTTGAATAATATGCAAATTTCCAAATCTTAATAAAATATCAGTAAGTACTAAGGAAGCTCAGATCTAAAATCAAGCACAGTCACGAAACCTGCAGCAGGCTCACCCCTGAGGGCCCGTGTTCACGACTCTGCCCTGCGGTGGGCAGAAGGATTTATTTTACTTAATAAGAGTTTTTTAGATTTACTAAACATATACATAGCCTTAGGGAGTTTGAAATTTATAGTAATAATGCACCAGGACATGTTTCCTATGATGCCTCCTTTGTTTAGGCACGACTGGCCCCTTGTGACAGACCCTCTGGACGAGGTCGCGGGCCGAGCACAGAAGTCATGTGGATGGAGCTGGGACCCGGATAAGACGCCCAGATGCTGAGACTTGCGCACTACCGCTGACCCTCTCAGTACCCCTGTTCTCTTTGTCTCTGAACTTTAATTCCTTTGGGAGAACCTCCCTCTTCTCCCCTGTGAGATTGGCTCAGTGATTGGCTGGGGGCAGGCATGTGACCCTGGCCAATCCAGGGCTCCCATCCTGGTGATTGGCTCTTAGACGAATGACCGGTGCAGGTCCTGCCTCCTGGAGCGCAGCCCCGCACCACTGTCCACCGGGGCCTGCCCCTCTCTGATTTTGGTTTTCTGAAAAACTAAGTTTTCTTCTCTCAAAATTCTGTTCTACTTCCCCTCCTCAGAAAATATCCCTTCTCTGTTTCATCTACCCAGAGCCTGCTTTTCTTACCCAAAGCCAACGGAAGTTTTTTAATAAAGGCCAGATAGGTCTACGATACACCTTGCACACCGACCCAAGAAACTGGCGATGTATCCAGTGGGCAAAGGGTGCAGATGGAAGCACGACAGACTCCCTGCGGCTGTGTGTAAGGCAAGTAGGTAAATCTCTGTCTACATGCCGGAGAATCTTGGTATCCACAAAGCAGAAGGCAGACAACACAGACATGGTGCTGCTTTTTTGTTTTTGTTTTTTTAAGACAGTCTCACTCTGTCTCCCAGGCTAGAGTGCCATGGTGTCAGCTCACAGCAACCTCAAATTCCTGGGCTCAAGTGATCCTCCTGCTTCAGCCTCCTGAGTAGCGGGGACAACAGATGCCTGTCACCACGCCCTGCTAGTTTTTACATTTTTAGTGGAGATACGTCTCACTCTTGCTCAAGCTGGTTTTGAACTCCTGAGCTCAGGCAATCCTCCCGCCTCAGAGCGCTGGAATTACAGGTGTGAACCACCACCCCCAGCCTAACACCAGAATTATTTACCTGAGAGGCTCCAGAATTATTTTGAAGGGCAAAGAAACGTGCCCAGCATCTTCCACAAAAGAGGTACCACCTACACTGCACGTGTCTGAGGATAAGTTTGCACTCCATGTGTCTGAGGATAGGTCTGCACTACACATCTCTGAGCCTCAACAGAGCTACACTGCGCATGTCTGAGGACAGGTCGCCACTGCGCATGTCTGAGGACGCGTCTACACTCTGTTGCAGTGGACATGGACCCCAGAGGCTGGCTGATCAGTCAAGGTGTGAATCCAGGACCCAGGAAGCCAGCATCCCCTAAGAGATGGTGAGAAACGCAGACTCTCAGGCCCTGTCCACACCTGCAGACTCAGAATGTGCATTTTAACAAGATCCCCAGGTGATCTGTGTGCACACTGCAGTTTGGAAAGGACAGCTGTATAACTCAACGTAAGAGAAATTGAGATGTAATTGCTTTAACTAAAGAAAGCCCCAACTGTGACCATCAGGTGCCCTCTGGAAGGTAATTCAGATGTTAGCAGGAAGAAATTTGTACCTTCCACCTAGGAAGGCTCAAGGCTTTCTCACGTTTTGCACTTTATAACTTCAGGGCATGGAGCAGTGACAAGTCCCTCCATCTCCACTCCGTCCCCCACCACAAGGTCACAAAGCCTGAGCTCTGAGTCTGCATGAGGCGGGACGTAGATTCCTCAAGAGCAGCTATTCAGGCCACAGCAGCGAGTGCCACTGTGCTGCCCACAATCCTGGCTCAGTCTCCATCAAGCTGCACATCTGCCTGTCACACACTCTTTTGTGGCCATCTCAATGGCAGCTCTGATGGTGCCTCTGCTCAGGGCCAGTCCCACAGTGGCCTCCCTGTCCTCCCAGCATGTGATGTCATGAGCATGAGTGTCCTGCCAAACATTTAAGACACCGCAGCTCCCATTGTGCACATTGTATAGAGGGACACTGACACGCAGAGAGGGCAAAATACAACCAAACCTTGTTCTTTTGTTACCCCAAACCACTGATTCTGCACAAATATGTAAATTGTATTCTTTAAGTACACAATCTTCTCTCTTTGTTGCTGTCACTATAACTAACATCCCTACAATCAGATATTGCCTTGAAACAATTTCTCTAATTCAGTTTCTATCAAATTCTTGGAAAGTGCGAGCAGGACTGGTTCATTGCCACACGGAAGACCCCTTGCACTCAGTCTCTTCAGAACAGGCTAAAGGGAGAGGGAGACATTTGCTGTATGACCCACGACCACATCAGACCAGCACCAACGGGATGACAGCTGCACAGAAAGGCCCGAGAGAGAAGCCCTGGCCTTCCCTGTTTCTCAGGGGTGTGGAGGCCCCTCCTCACAGTCGCAGGAGTGCACAATAAAAATTTAAAATCTTGACCCTCAACTTGTATCTGCTGGGTTGGACTCCAGGGGGTGAAGAGAGTGAATTTCCAGTTTACCTGAGTCTACTGTAGTGGTTCTTAAATTGGAACATGAGGGCTTGGGACTTATAGAGACTTAAATCCCCTTTAGTTCTACATAGTGGAGTCAACAGTGGCTATATGACCTGGACAAACAGCCCAAATTCTCTGCATCTTATTTTTCTCATCTATGGAATGAGGGCTGTGAAGACCAGTAAACGTGTGACATTCCTGACACAGAGATGTGCCACTTCACACATGGCTGGTGGTTCCTGTCTTCTCCTGGGGGAGACTCACTGTAACTGTTTATTAAGTTGTACTTGCCACGCCCCAACGAGACCCTAACGTCCTGCAGCTGTGCCTCCAATCCAAGGCCTCTAGCCAAACGCAGCCCTCGAGCTCTTGAAATACTTAGTGCAAATGGAGATGTGCTGTGTCAACACACACTGGAATCCAAGATGTAATATAAAAAGGACATGAGATATTCTGCCAATTGACTACATATGGGAAGGTAATATTTGGGATGTACTAAATCAAGTAAAATATGTTAAAACTAATTTCATTCATTTATTTTTAGCTGTTTTAACATGGCTACTAGAACATGTTAAGTTGCATATGTGGCTCACTTTATGTTCCCACTGTCAGAGCTGTGCTGGAGGAATTTCTACCCTCCTCGCTCAAACTGATAACCTCGCAACACCAGAGTTACAGTCTACAAAAATGAGATTCCCTAATTGTCAGGCAACAGTCAGCTGGGTGAGATTTGGGCGTCTCCCTCCTCACACTACAGGGCAGAGCAGGCTCCCACAGCACAGCCCAGCACGAGAGGGCCAGGTGAGCAGGTGTCCATGGAGGAGAGAACTGCCTGAAGGTGCTTCGGGGTCAAGCTGAGGTTGTGAGGAGAGGCATGGGGGACTGCAGCCACCCTTGTTCTGTCCTCCCAGTGTTCACCATCATCATGCCCTGACAAGTTAATGACAGAGGAAGGGTCCTGCAATATAGCCACATGACTTATATCCCTAGGAAAACTACATTATAGCTTAGCCAATATTTCAGTCAATATAGTCTTTTCTGTATATGTAATTTAGAAATAGTTTCCACCAGGTTATAATCTTATGTACTCACATTTTTGCAAAATGACCAGCCCAAATGGGTATTTCCAGAAAGGAAATGTTTACCAATTATTACAACATCAGCTAATGAAATTAGCATTGCATTTGGGAAAAGTCTGCCAAAATGGATTGTAATCTGTTTTCTTAGACCAGCCCCTTGCTGTGTGTATATGTGTGAGAGAGGGAGAGACAAAGGGACAAGCCTCACTCTACCTCCCAGGCTGGAGTGCAGTGGCATCATCATAGCTCACAGCAACTTCAAACTCTTGGGCTCAAATGATCCTCCTGCCTCAGCCTCCCAAGTAGCTGCACCACCATGCCTGGCTAGTTTTTCCATTTTTAGTAGAGACAGGTTCTCACTCTTGCTCAGGTTGGTTTTGAACTCCTGAGCTCAAGAGATCCTTCCGCCTCAGCCTCCCAGAGTGCTGGGATTAGAGGTGTGAGCCACCTTGCCCTGCCCTTCCCATAACTTGATGGAGTTTTTGAAATAGAAAGTAAAAAATCAGCTCATGTCAAAATTCCCAAACATCTACATGTAGATGTCTGAACAAAATCTGTTAAGATATTATTACTTAAAGATCCCATTAAATGTTTAATTCTCCCTTTATATTTACCCAATTCCTTTATTAAGTGTTCAGAGTACATAAAAGAGTTTAACTGCATATTCTTAGAACTTGGTTTTGGACAGATTGCTGCCCATTGGTCTCTTTATTAAGGAGGCCACAGAGTCACTCCCCAGGAAACCGGAGAGTCTGGGTTATGTTTTATGACCACACATTATCGCCATGATGCCATGAATAAAATATAACTTTTCAATTATTCACGACAAAGTGAGATGATGAGTTCTTGATCAGGTTCTCCATAAACTACCAGGAGAGATGCATGAGATTTTTTTTTTAATCACTAATGATACCTCTGGATACAACAGAAGGTTGAGGCCAGTTTTGCAGACAGTCTGTTACTTTATTGCACAAATTCCACTTAAAGAACAGAATGCACCATAGTGTTTGGAGAGTTTGGGGTCTCAGATACTGATACATCATCAGTTTACACCCGTAAAGCCAAATTCAACAGTACAATTAACGTTAAACAGCATCACCTCCAGATGGATGCCAGAAGGAAAAGGGGGGGGGGAAAGGTTTAAAAATGTAAATTGAAGCATAGGAAAATGTAGGATTAAAAAGTGTATCACACAGATCTTAAAATCAGAAGTGTTCTGAGGACTGTCTGTTAGGGTTATACTCACTTGCACGGTTATTTATTGCATAACTGGGGTCTGCTTGGTTCATTTCCTTCATACTGACGAATCGAGAATTTCAGGAAAACCATGGTTATAAAAATGATCAATCTTGAAAAAGTATGTACAGATAAATGTAAAATCACAAACTAAAAAATATCCCCACCCTTTGCCCTCAACTTTAAAAAGGGAAACTTTCCCTGGGAGAGAAAGTTCCACGATTCCTCCCCCCTCCCCACACCCTGTGTCCCCAATTCTGGGTTCTTCTAGCACTTGTAGGTAAATGACCTTGGAACTGCAGAGGGGGAGATAGAGGGTCGCTGTCATCCGTGACAGTGTCAAAAGTGTCTTTATTTCTCTGCCCCACCCCCACCCAACCCAGCAATGTTTGCAAGGCATTAAGATTCAGAGAGAAACAAAATATATACACATGTATTTTTAATAAACAACAAAGGAATGCCCAGGAAAAAAAAGCTAATAGTGGGCAACGCCATGAGAAGCAAGTGAGGCATTATGGAGCTAGAGACGGGGGAGGGGCTACGACTACCAACGCCCGCCAGGACGCTTTTCTAGACCTTTGGCTTCGGAGCCCCGCAGAGGAGCGGCCTTCCTGCCGCGGTGGCGGCGGCCCAGCCCCGGCCGCACCGCAGCGCCTCCCGGCCCGCGCCTCTTACACGTGCGCGCTCTTGGCGTGAGTCGGGGAGCTGGAGCCCGAGGAATAGTAGAAGCGGTTTTCTCCGAACGACTGGGCGTCTCCGGCGCAGCAGACGATGACGCAGCCGCCCACCAGGCACAGCACGGCGCCGATCCAGCCCGCGTACAGGGAGTAGCCGAAGCTCACGATGGTGGTCTCGCGGTGCGCGCACACGGGGAACCAGATGGTGGCCACGATGGCGCAGAGAGCTGCGGAGACACGAGCAGGTGACCGCGCGGCCCCCGCGCGCCCCCGGGCGGCGGCCGCTCCATAAGTGACTTAAGTCCAACACACTTATTTGCGTTTACTCGTATATCGTGAATTCACGTTTATACTCATAACTCTATAGATATACTTACCTAGTTCTATTACAGTTCTCTTTACTCTTCTCTTTTGCAGCTCTGAGTTCCTGGCAGCCAAGTGCCCTGTCTGTGTAAACTCATTCAGCCTGTCGCTGGCCCCTGGTGTGCCTTTAACGCCCCGACTAAACATGACCTGGGTGACCCGAGCAACTCAGAGGTGAGGAGCAGGACGGGGCCTGCCTCAACTTTACACTCTTTATGTTTGCAGTGCGGTCAATTCACACGACAAAGACCTGGAGAAACTGTGACATTTCTCTTGCTGGCGTGACTAGGAGTGGGCAGACTATCAGACAAGGGTCTGAGTTTGCATCAGGCTTTTCACAACTCCAGAATCCCACTGGGTAAGGAATTCACCGGTTCAAGGGTGGTATGTTGATGACATTTGTTGTGAGGGGTCAAAATAGTAGAACTTTATTTACAGTCTCGTACCCATCAGTCTAACCTTTAGTTCTGGTTTAGATTTTACAGGGTACAGTAAAGAATAGCTTTTATATCATTTAGTTCTTCAACTCTTCATAAGCAAAGTAACAAAGCAAGGCAGCCGGCAGCATATAAAGACTTAAGAAATAAATGTCTTTAAACCTCAGACCAGCATGGCCAGCCATAGTCGTCAGGGGGCATCAGGCACAGTCCTGGGGCTGCAGAGATGAAGGACAGAGTCTGCATTTGCAGGGGAATGGCCTCCGGCCCCCTGCAGTGGGCAGCACAGCCTCAGACAGAGGACTCCATAACTTCCTGTAAGTTCAGGCTGGCAGACATGAAAGTAATTATAAAAATAATGACGTTTCCATTTGTTAACCATAAAAGCCATCAATACATTCAAAACAAGGCACTGCACTGCCCGGCTGCTGTTTGATGCCAGGGGTTCCCTTGTCACTTTGAACAGCAACTTAATGATTTCTACTCAAGCTGAGTGACTTTCTAGCTTGAAGGTCTGTGTCCACAAGGGAAGAAATATTTTTTTCTTTAATACAAACACTCAAATCTAACAGCCTTATATATTAGTTCTAAACAGAAAAACAGTTTTGCCTTGCCCATTTTGAAAAAAATTTTAAACAATTTATTGCATTTGTGTAGCTCATAACATAGTTTTTTGATGACACCAGACTACGCCCACCCCCACACTCTGGGTATTAACACACCTAAATAGATGTGGGCCTATCCTGAACAATGAGTAGGTCCCAAGTGGCCGTCAGAAGGAGGAGAGTGGATTTGGGGGATTTGAATTACCCAGGCTGGCTTTCTAACCACTAGCCAAAATTCACTCCACTAATTGTGTAAAGGTTATCTAAGAAGCTAAAATCTATCTATATGCTGATGGGTTCTTTTTCTTAAAGAAGCCCGCACAAGCATACCAGCTTCTGTAATACTTCCATATGAGATGCCATGAAAAGATGGATTTTCCCTCTGTGAATAGAATGTTCGAGAAGACCAGTATTTGTATGAGTCCTCCCTTTCTAGCCCTGGCTTTGAAGACCTCAGATATAGGGGAAAGTCTCTCTCTTTCTTTTCCTCTGGCGATTGGGAGAATTGTCTTTCAGCAGGGCACAGAGAAAGGCAAACCCCTCTGTCAGGACAGACATCCTCTCCAAAGATTCCCCACAGCAAGACACACTCTGGCTACACAGCCCTATACCCCAGAAGTGGGTATCTGTTCTCCTATGGGTAAAGACAGGACCCCAGCAAGGGCTTCTAAGCCCAGGCTTATTTACAGGAAAAAGGAAGGGAGTGAGAAGCTGAATTCTGTAGGAAAAGATATTAACTGCCAAGCAACGGTGTAGCTGTAACTCAATCCCACCAATTTTTCCTAAAAACAATTAACTGGTTTCGAAACAGTTTATGGTTCAAATTGTTTTATATTTTCAATTACTTTCTATTTACATATACACACACACACACACACACACGAAAGCATTTCTGTACGTCTTAAGCAAATCTAACTTAACTTTCAGATTTGGTTTAGATTTTATAGAATAAGACAAGAAACTGCCTCTAAATTCATTTAATTATTCCCCTTTCCTCGGCAAATAATAAAACAAAGTGATCTCCACAAAGGGGAAGACTCAGGCTCAATATCCCAAAAGTTATCATCAAGCTTGGTTTTGAATGTTTTAAGAATTTGTTAGATTTCATTCTAAGATAATTAATTAGAAAAGGGGGGGAAGCAGGGAAATGTCTAGACATTTATCTAATGAATTTGCTAGATGAGAGAATGGGTGGGTGGATGGAAGGAGGGATGGATAAGAGGAAGTCACATTTCCATTCTGTTTCCCACTTCATACTTCTAGGTCTGGTGCGGTGGCTCACGCCTGGAATCCCAGCACTCTGGGAGGCCAAGGTGGGTAAGATTGCTTGAACTCATAAGTTTGAGACCAGCCTGAGCAAGAGTGAGACCATCTCTCCTAAAAAGAGAAAAAAAAATAGCCACACATTATGGTGGTCACCTGTAGTCCCAGTTACTCAGGAGGCTGAGGCAAGAGGATCTCTTGAGCCCAAGAGTTTGAGGTTGCTATAGGCTAAGACATAATGGCTCTCTACCCCAGGGCAACTGAGTAAGACTCTGTGTCTCAAAAAAAAGAAAAGCTGACTTCCAAAATTATAAAACCTTACTGGGACTTGCACACATCAAAAGTCACAAGCTCATCATTGACCTTAGTAGAGATTTCCTTCTTTTTAATTCATGCAAAACCAGCCAAATGAGCACCAGGAGGCTCTTTACTTCCCCGGTACACAAACGATCCCTGGGTGGAATTCCTGTGGCTCTCAGAAATGAACCACATCAAAACCACTGAAAAATGACAGCCTGCCACACAGCACGAGAGGAAATGAGAGGCTCACTGGACAGTGACCCTCGATTGAACTCAAAACAAAAACGTTAGAAACTAAAAAAGGAGAATTTACTCAAGTTCAACAGTGGTTTGGAGGCAGGAAGGGATATGTTTTGACCAATAAAGTTAAAAATGCAAGTCAAATCATTACTTAAAAACTGTGAACTGGCAAACATTTTTTGCTTTCTTAAAGACAGAAAGCTGCTAGATTTATTTTCATTACAAGTCCTCCCACACACACACCAAAAAAGAGTTTTGAATGGTTATCTTAGTTATTTAGGAAAAATAGATAAAATGTGTTAATGAAAAATCAGTTAACTTAAGGTAAAGAAAATTAAAAAGATATAAAGGGAATTCGGGTTGTTTTCTTGTTTAGAGGGACAAGTGAGTGAAAAGCTGAACGTACATCACCAGAATTTATTTTTAAATTAAGTCTCTGAAAACAGTGCAACATAATTTTAGAGCTCAGATTTTTTAATCTCTTTCTCCTCTTGGTTTCAGAAAATGCAGGATGTACAAGGGATGGGGGAAGATCTACCATTTATCGTTGGGAAATAGAAAGTAAAAATTGGGGCTATTCTTAGGTAAAAAGGAGGAGGAGGAAGAGAAGGGGGAAAGGAAAAAGGACAATTCACTGAGGAGACACAGATTCACTGGACTTATTCCTCTTGTAAGTAGAATTTCTTGCTCTTCAAAGAATTAAACTGTTTGCCGCTTTTGAGACCAAATGTCAAATAATTTAATACAACGTGTTCTTTAATTGGTAAGATACACCCTTGATAAAATTTAACAATGATCTTGATGTGACCAAACACAGAAAATGTTTGGGAAGGCTACTTTATTTTATTCTATTTTATTTTATATTTAAAAAAACAGGGGTCTAGCTCTGTTGCCCAGACTATAGTGCAGTGGTGTGATCATAGGTCACTGCAGCCTTTAACTCCAGGGCTCAAGTGATCCACCCACTTCAGCCTCTTGAATAGCTGGGACCATGGGCATGCACCACCACACTTGGCTTTTCTTTTTTGTTATAGAGACAGGGTCATTGCCCAAGCTAGTAGCCTTGAACTCCTGAGCTCAAATGATCCTCTTGCCTTAGCCTCCCAAAGTGCTGGGATTACCAGTGTGAACCACTGCACCTGGCCGAGAATGCAATTTTAGAGTAATGTAATGGTGTAGTTTTTAATCTCTTTAGAGGTTAAATGACATATAGTAATATAAGGAGTTAAAATTGATATAAGTGTGTTTGACTTTGGAGGTAACTATTGAGAGAGAGAGAGACAGACAAAAACAAAGGCCAGATCATCACCAGACACCCACACTTCTTCTTTCTCCAGTGACCACCTCTCTTTTTGGCTTGGTCACCTTCCACTGAAAAGACTTTTAAAAACATCATTTCTAGTTCAAAGCAAATTGAGATTTGCTTCAAAACAATCCAGAGACTGGAAGAAATGGAGACAGGGAAAGACGAAATCCATGAGAGGCTCATTGCAGAGAAGGGGTCTTGTTTGGGGGTAGGAGGTTATTACACCATTCTGCTTAATTTTGTATAAGTTTGAAATTTTCCACAATTAAGATGTTTTTAAAGACCTCCTTCATCTAACATTCCACAATACATTGAACATTGCCTTCTGCAATCAATACTGTTGTAACATAGAACCTAAGTCTCACTTAAGAGACTTAAGTCTAACCTAAGTCTCCACAAGAAAGCCAGTTAAGGCAATAGGTAATAAGATTTCCAACGAATTGTTGGACATGTTTATTTGCTGTTCTCTATCATTTAAAGCTAAAAAAATTTTTAGTTTTTCTTTTTTTTTAATTTGTCATTTTCTAAAATGCTGACTTAAGAAAACATGGATATATGGCTGGGTGCTCGTAGCTCAGTAGTTAGGGCACCAGCCACCTACACCCAGGCTGGTGGGTTCAAGCCCAGCCCAGGCCTGCCAAACAACAATGACAACTACAACAAAAAAAATAGCCAGGCATTGTGGCAGGTGCCTGTAGTCCCAGCTACTCAGGAGGCTGAGGCAAGAGAATCGCTTAAGCCCAAGAGTTTTGAGGTTGCTTTGAGCTGTGACACTACAGCACTCTACCCAGGGCAAAATAGTGAGACTCTGTCTAACAAAAAAGAAAAGAAAACATGGATATAATCATCAAATCAATGGAATATCTGAGTGCGTTTTTTCCTGGCCTGAGTTCAGCATTTTTTTCCTTTTCTGTTCCATGAATCTTTTTTCTTTGTAGCCTTTTTAAAAGGGCAGCCTCATGGTTATCTGTTAATTGTTTCAATCATGGAATTTAGAGACAGGAGGAACTCAGGAAGCTTTCAGCGCCTCCAATGTCACGGATTTAGTCCTTTGTAGCTGCAATCACACTAGCATGCCACACCCTTTCCACTGCCTATATGCATTTTTATTTAGATTAAAGACTTGTTTGTAAAAAGCGAATGAGTACAGAGGAAGATTTTTCTAACCATTCTCTTAAAGCCCTGGGATTGCAGTGTCCCACGGGGAGGCATGTGAGTCTGTGGGGCATCTGATTCTGTGTGCATGACAAGCTCAATACGACCTGCCCTTTCTGCAATTTCACTATTAACCTCAAAGTTCCAAGTTAAAATGACTCTTTCTACCACAAATATAGTTCCTGGGGCCAGACTTTGTAAAAGAAAGAAGAAAAGATGAAAGGGTTCCACTGAGGAAGTACATATCCTTTCCTTCCATGCACCACACTCCTAAAAACACCCAGGCAAGGCGACTTCTCACTGGTAGCCAGGTGAGAATCAGACTGAAGCAAAACTACAATTCCGGGTTTTCCAAGGGTAGCATAATGCCTGCCTTTCATATTGGAATAAGCAAAAACCCTACCAACCCCCACACTCTGGTTTCTATAAAGTAAACAAGGGAAATATTTCCATTAAGTCAGGATAAAAGGTGGTATTCCCCCAAAAAAGTCATTGTCTTTCCTCACCAGCTCCACCTGTGAGGATGACCTGCAGACATCAGACGTGGTTAGAGAAATGTCCACTGCCCTCGGGGTCAGGCCTCATTTCCGCTGAGGACAGTACTGATAATAGCAACCACTGACTGAGCACTAACTCTGTGCCAGACGCCGTGCTGAGTACCTTCGTACGTGGGCTCAGTGGTCTCACATGACAAGGAGCTTCCACCGCTCCTATTTGTAGAAAGGGTCAGAGACATCAAGGAGCTGCCCCAGTTCACACAGCTACAAAGCAGTCAAGTCCAGATCACAACGACTGGATCTGATTCCAACTGATAAGACAGAACAACTCAGGGCACAGGCACCTCCTGCTTTGGCAGGACCCTTGAAAAGCCACAGACAGAGCTGCTGAGCCTCAGACCCACTGGACCGGAGCCGCAGCCTCCCACTCCTTCCCCGGCAGGAGCCAAACTCACAAACTCACAATTCACCTAGACCATGAGAAGATATGGGTGTTGGATAACAGACAACTTTTTTATGCTTTCACAATAATAATTATAGATTTTCAGAATCAGGAAAAACTGAGGTTAATAATTGTGTTTACAGTTTCCATGCCAAGACATGCTGCGACACTGTCCAGTCCCCAGGCCCCAGCCCCAGCAGCGCCTTGTCCCCTTTGGTCAGCGACCTTGGGACCCAGCACGGGCCCACACTGGCTGCTCCAGTGGCACAAACCAGTGCAGAGAAACACAAAGGGGCCCTCACTGTCTCTCTCTGTCCCTCCCGCTCCCTGCCAACCGGGAAAAACAGGCACTCAGGGCCCCGTGGTAGGAAAACCTAGATGAGACCACAGGTGCCACGCATGAGACAAGGAGCTTCACATTTCCAGAGCTCACTCACTCCAGTCAAGACAGCATCCGGCCCAAAAGTCAGCAGAGACCCCCAGACAAATAAATGCAGATGGGGGCAAAGAGGAGGCAGCCAATGGAAATGCAAGGCTGAGCACAGGCCACGAGGGCCCTCATCCTATCCAGATGTGAGCATCCAGCAAGGTGCAGCCTCCCTGCGGGGGAGGGGGAGGAGGGTGTCAGATGAAGGATGCCTGGGTTCCCCCAGGGTCACACTCTAGACAAACAGGGACTGTGGGCCTCACCCCTAATGGCCCAGCCCTGCTTCCTCATCCATGTCTCTGCCTGCCTGCACAAACCTACTCTTTTTTTTTTTTTTTTGGCCAGGGTGGGGCTTGAACACACCACCGCCAGCATATGGGGTCAGCATCCTACTCCTTTGAGCTATAGGCACCAACCCCAACCCACTCTTAAAAGACAAAGAAAAGCTAAATCAGCTGGGAAATATCAAACCTCTGGTTGCTTTTTGGATTTAGAGATATGTGCCTTTCTTGCCCAAGCTGGAGCGTCACAATCATGGTCACTGTAGCCTCAAATTCGTGAACTCCCAGACTCAGGTGATCTTCCCTCCTCAACCTCCCTAGTAGCAGCACCATAGGGATGTTTTTACTTTGACTAGAGAAAGTCTCACTGCCTGTACTGCCCAGGCTGGTCTCAAATTCCTGGCCTCCTCCAATCCCCCGTCCAGCCTCCCTAAGTGCCAGGATTAATAGGCATGAGCCACCATGCCTGCTCTGGTTTGGTTTTTTTCATAGCTTGGTTATTCAACTAAACAATTCAGTCATCTTTAGGGTTTCTTTTTAAAAACCAGTTTGTCTTCTCACTTTGTTTTTGTGCCCCTATTTTCCACTGGGTTTGTTTAATATGTTCCCTTTCTTGTGGAAACTCTGTGGCACTCGTATGGAAGGACGAGTGTCTAACACAACAGGCCATCCTCTGGGGTCTGCTGACGGCAGAGCCCAGGAGAGCCTCTGGGGGCTTCTGAGAGAGTGAGAGGAAGTAACTAACAGCAGCCAAGTGTCCAGGATGGACGGGGCATCACCTGTATTGGGCAAACCCAGTGGACTTTTGGAGCTTTGGCCTTCCTGTTGGAAAGGGAATTGGATACAAAGATCTGACCACTGGGAAGTATCACCCAGGACACTGGCTCTGTGTCCCAAGTGTGACACTGTCACGCCAATTAGTTGTGGCTGGAATCAAAATTTCCACACCCAGGTTTTCCTCTGGAAATTACAGTGGTCTTTTCACTTCTGTTCACACACACGTGCACACACATGGGCCTCCCCCAAAAGTCTCCCTGGTTTCACAAACCCCTCCAAATCCCTCTGGAGTCCTGGGAACCATCTCTCTACCTCTCACATCCCCTCACCTCATCTCTGTGTGGGACAACACTGCAGGTGGGAGGTGACCATCACCAAATGGCATCAACCCCTCACAGGCCCCTTCCACTCGCCCCTCAAGGACATGATCTGATGTGCCAATTTGGGGATAGGAATTCCTGATCTCTGGAGAATGTGACTTCATATTTCACCCATATCCAAATCAGCTCCTTCTTGCTGATATATGTCCTTTGCAACAAGAGCCACTGTTGTTATAATTTATATAACATATATATATAATTTATATAATTTATATCCTCTATTTTAGAATGTGCTGATAGAATTAGCATCCAAGAAAAACAATGGGGAGAAATGAAATCACTAGAGGGGACAGAGCTAGAAAGACCCCCGGAGGTTGTTAAGTTGAGCCCTTTTGTGTACAGGTGTAACCAGCATACGACATTTGCTGGTCCTGGACTGTCCCTCCTCCAGTCATGACCTGGCCACCTCCTCTTCATGTCACAGGCTCCTCTCTGGGTTTCTCTGCTCTGCAAACTCATTGGAAATTCGTCCGTTCCAAGCTCCGTGCCTTCCTGGGTGTTTGCACAGCCCGAGTACCTCTGTTAGATGCGCACCTGCCGTGCTCCATCAAGATGTGCAAGTACACTCAGAGCAGAGACCACCTATCCCCTCCGTGTCCCCAGCACCCACCACAGGGCCTGACCCAGGTGCTCTGGGCACACTTACTGGGTACAAGGAGGAACGCCCAGCTGGCAGTCGACCACCCTCAACACTTTAGTTTGCTCTCCCCTCCTCTTCCTCTATTCTTTCTTCACATATTAACTGAGGGTATCAATCTCAGCCACACATAAGCATCCCCTGGGGAGCTTTAAAAAAATGTCTATGCCTGGCCTGATCCACAGAAAATTCTGATTCAATCGAATTTCTGTGGGACCTGGGCACAGGTGTTCTAAAACGAATTCCACTGTGAAGCCTGGGGGCCACCAGAGGCTCTCTCCTGTCCTTCTGATCTTTCCCTTAGGTACTTCCTACCCTTAAAATATTTTTCTTTGTATTAACTTATTTTCACGTTCACTGAGCCCTCTGTGAACTGCCTGAGAAATCTCAGGGAAACAGATTGTGGGACCTTTCCCCATCAACTCACTCAGCCTCCTTTCATGCTGTCTCAAACTCAATGAAGATTCACCACCCGTGAAATTTGAGAGTCACTAGTTCACTCACATGGGGGGCCACACAGAAAGTCATCTTACCCAGCAGGATGAGCAGGACACCAGCCAGCTGGGCTCGCCTGTACTTGGCCACACCGGGCTCATGGCCCATCCGGATGCAGGGCAGGACCGTCAGCAGCAGCAGAATGGCCGGCAGCCCGAGCACCGAGGCGGCAATCATCAGGGCTCGGCATGCCTGCACGTAGCCTGGGAAGGAGAGAGCAGACAGGGTGGGGTAAGCCAGGGGTCCTTGGCCCTGCCTGGTGGGAGCTCAGCACCCCCGGCCTCCCTCTTGCTCCATGTCAGGACCTAGAACATGCTGTCCAAGGTCACCCTGAACTATTAACTTCTGAGCAGCTCAGCAGGAAAAAACAGGGCTGAAGAGAACAAATGGGGACCACTCGTTCAGACCACTTGACCAACGGTCCATTTACATTAAATGAAAGGGCCAACAGTCCATTTACATTATTCTATCACCTTGTGAACATTCAAATGGGAACTCCAGTCTTCCCATGTCTCCTGAGATGGGCATGCTGGTTCCAGTCTGCTGTTGACACGTTCCGCCTGTGTGGTCGTGGGCAAGCTACCCAGCTATGTCCCATTTCCCTCATTCACAGAGTAAAACTGGTCATAGCACCTACCGCCTATCACAGGATTCCGGTGGAGATTGAGTCAGCTAGTTGATGCAAAGTTTAAAATGGTGCCCATACTAAATACTCTAAGAAAGCTTAGCTGTTGTCATCGGCGTAATTGGTCTGTGTCAGTGCAGCAGGTTCATCTCCAGGTGAACCCAGGTGCTTTTAATTCACCTTGGTTACAAGTCGTGTGTGGCCCTGACCTAGGCTAACCCCTCCTTGAGGATCCTGCCTCCCATAAGACCACTGGGCTCCATCCCTGCCTCACCCTCGGGGAGATGCTTAGAAGGCATCTCTCCACCCCCTGGGACTCCTGGTGGGCAGACACCTGCCTTGGTACCCATGAGACTTACACAGTGCCCTCGACAGATCATGGGAGCAATTCCAAGTGAAGGAACAGTAAATTGCATGATAAAGAGTAGAGCAAAACTAACTGAACTTTACACAGCAAGTAAAACACCACATAACAACTTTATGAAGAAGCAGGGTTCAAGATTTGCAAGACTTATGTAGAATACATCTGACGTGATACTAGAAAAATTGCATGAATTGAAATTTACTATGCCCCTTTTAAATACGATGTTTCTCACTAAACCACTCTGCCTGTCTTAGAAAAAAAAAAGGTTGCATTTATTTCTCTCCCTCTTTAACTCACAGGGTGAGAAAGAATTAGTGGCAAAGCCAAAAAATTAGCCCCAACTTCTTCCTCATGCACCAGGCCCCCGACTTGCTGACAAAGACCCAACCTCAACTCTGCCTGTTAGCAAGGTATGTTTTTGCCAGAACTGAGACTTCACAAAGGCCCTTTTCAACCACTGTCCTTCTTAGCTCCGTTAGAATCAAAGATGATCAATGAACCAGGACTTGCTAACTTGAAGACCCCCCCAACCCAGGGGACCCCCAGGAAGTCTACAGCTCAGCCTGACCCAGCATCATGCCCTTGGAGCTCTTAGAAAAGCCAGCAACGACAAAAAGAGGCGGTCAGCTAGTGGTCAAGACTGCTGTCCACGTGCCACAGTACCAAGGCCATGCCTGCAAACCATAAGAGGGAGGAGGACTGTCCCCACCCACAGTAGGAGGGAGATCAGGCCTCCCTAAAATGTGCTCCCCACTGAGCCATGGTCTTTGTTCTCTGAAAACAAACCACTTGGCACTGAATGCTCAGTCAACTTAACTTCAGGGGAATGAAGCTGAGAGTAGTTTTATGCTTCAGCTAAAGGCCCCTACAAATACCATGCCTAGCTTTAAACAAAATACTGTGGCTACCACTTATGAAGCATACTCTACATCAAAAAAGTTTAGCATTTCTTGGGATGGTGCCTGTGGCTCAAAGGAGTAGGGCGCTGGCTCCATATACTGGAGGTGGTGGGTTCAAAGCTGGCCCTGGCCAAAAACTGCAAAAAAAAAAAAACGTTTAGCATTTCTTATTTAATCTTCAAATAATTATGAAAGATAGATAGTTGATTTGATAGTATTTCTTATTTAATCTTCAAATAATTATGAAAGATAGATAGTTGGTTTGATTTTAATTTTCTTATTTTTTGAGACAGAGTCACTATGTCGCCCTTGGTAGAGTGCTATAGCCTCACAGCTCACAGCAACCTCAAACTCTTGGGCTTAAGCAATTCTCTTGCCTCAGCCTCCCAAGTAGCTGGGACTACAGGCGCCCGCCACAACACCCGGCTATTTTTTTGTTGTAGGTGTCATTGTTGTTTAGCAGGCCAGGGCCAGTTTCCAACCCTCCAGCCCCAGTGCTTATGGCCAGCGCCCTAGCTGCTGAGCTACAGGCCCCCAGCCTGATTTTAACTTTTTAAAAGAAGGCAACTGGGGTTCAAGGAGATGAGTACTTTGTCCCATAATGCAGCACAGATCCTCTGCCTTAGGCCTTCCGACCCAGCATTAACCAAAACTGGGTCCAGGATGGGTCCCCAAGTCCGTCCTTGTGAGAGTCCAAAGTGAAGAAAAGATGGTCTAGGGCAAGTCTGAGCAGCGCTTTGACCTCTATGTGCCAGGGGCAAAGCTGGGCCCAGAAACAGAGGCCGAAGGGATGAGGGCGCCCCATCTATGTGCTCAAGGGATTTAAGGCTAGTGAGGACGAAGTGGGGATGAGGGCGCCCCACCCATGCGCTCAGGGGATGTAAGGCGTAGAGGCACACCTTGACTCACAAACAATGAAATGCGCCCTGATGGGAATGAGAACCAGGGCAGCAAGCAGGAACATGGGGATTGCCTCTAACTGCCAGGACTGGGGAGTCAGGGTCAATTCAAGGAGTCCCTGGTGAGGGGAAGACTCTCCTGGGAGGAGGCTCAGAGGGGCGGGTTCTTCCCCACCTGAACCACGGAGACGTGCCCTTAAATGCCGGCAACCCACAAGGCCAGGAGTCTGAGGCGGCCTGTAGGGGCCAGAGTCGGGGCTCCGCCTTCCTGCAGGACAGATACTGCTGCCCACCTCGCCAGTTGCCCCACTGGCTTATGGTTTAATTTCTGTCGCCTGGAATGTTTCCCAGAACAGCAAGTGAAGATGTGGCCCGAGGCGGCCGGCAAGAAGGCCTGTCTGTTCCCCGCTCGGGTCTGGGACGCAGCTGGGGAGGGTGAGCGGTGCTGCGTCTCCCACACGGTCTGCGGCTGCCCCCCACCCCAGCTCAGGCGGCTGCAAACCCCTGCGGTGCGGGGGGGGATGCGGGGAAGATAGCGCGGCCCTGCAACGTGCGGAACCGACCTGCTAACCTGGGCAGCCCAGAAATGCCCTCGGAAGGGACTCGCTCTGCTGAGGATGGGCAGAGCTAGGCGGGTGTTCACCTGGCCAGGGCGCCGCGGCCGTCCCACCAGGACCGGACGATGGGCCGCGCAGTGCACACCCTTAAAAGTTCGCGTTTCTCGTTCTCGGCTCTGCGAATTTCCGACAGAACGCGAGGCGCTGTGGGACCAGAGTGTTAACTTCTGAGAGCGCCCCTACTGCCCGTCTAGTCTCGGTTAATTAAACGCTCCGGGGGACTCGATGGTGTCACCACTGGCCAAGTCACCACTATTACTTAGAGTTCCAAACAAGAACACAATGGCGACAGAGGTTAAGTTGGGGCTGTCTAGTTCTACAGCGAGGTGGGACTGGCGCGTCAAGCTCCCCTAAATGTGTCTACCGGCGCCGCCTCACCCAGAGGACACTGGTTCAGGAGCAGCCTCTGGAAGGTCGGGGTCCTTACCCGGCAGAATGAGGATGTCCACCAGGGGCTTGCAGTGGTACAACCCGGTGGCCATGACGCAGTCAGCCCACAGCCCCTTGGAGCCCAGCTCGTCCATCTTGCGACATGTGGGGATGGTGTAGCCGCAGGTCACCACCCAGTCATTGGTGGACGTGGTCACGATGATGCCAATCCAGCCCACGAAGCTCGTGACGAAGCCCACCACCTGCAGGCACGTGGCCACCATGGTGGCCGCCAGGACGTCCCAGAGCCTCGACCCTCACAGCTGTGCTCCGGTTCGGGCTGGACAGCGCCTGCCCTGGTACCTTTCCGACTCCCAAGCCGCTGGCAGGCGACAACCGGAGGAGGACCGTGGAGACAACTGGGACACACGGGGAGACAGCGGCGGGTGCACGGCGGGACAGCAGAGACAGCTGAGGCGCACGGCCGGATAGGGACAGCCGCGCAGCTAGGACGGGACAGTACCAGGCGCACAGCGGGCAGCGGAGCTGCGGGGCAGCACCCCGCCCCCTCTTTAAACCTCGCAGCCCCCGCCAGCTGCGCCAATCAGCGAAGGCCCCGGGTCGAGCGGCCAATCGTGGGGCAGGGTCCGAGCGGGGTTGGGGAGGGAGCGGACAACAGGGAGGGGCTCGGGCAGCCCGCAGGCGGGGACCAGCGGGTGCGCGCTGGGCGGTTTGGTCCCGGTCCAGGACTCCGAGAGCGCACAGGGAGCGCACGCCGCGCGGGTGCAGGTTGGCGAGAGATTTTCTCTTCTGTTGCAGAGAAGGGGTCTGCAAGACCGGATCTCCGTTTCGCTCCG
The DNA here is from genome assembly GCA_963574575.1 of Galagoides demidoff. Classification (NCBI taxonomy): domain Eukaryota; kingdom Metazoa; phylum Chordata; class Mammalia; order Primates; family Galagidae; genus Galagoides; species Galagoides demidoff. The sequence goes on from CAUYQV010041423.1 coordinate 74,591, forward strand.
TCCCTCCTCGGCTTCTGGCCTCTCGTTCGTCCCCGGTGCTCCCGATGCAGGGCTGGAAACTGCCCGGGGACGCGAGCCGCAGCCACACTGACGAGAAGGGAAAGGCGCTTTCCCGAGGTGGAAAGTCACCAGAGGCGCCTGGCCGTGACAGGGTGCCGAAGACAGCAGCTCGCGGCTACCGAGCTGTGCCTGTGTCACGCAGTTTGACGTGCTTTCGGCTCATTTAATTTGCACAACTGTCGACACACGTGTTAGACGGTGGGCTCAGGGAAGCGCTGCACGGGGCTCACACGGGGGCGGGGGAAGGACGGGGGCCAGTGCCCTCACCAGCCTCGGCAGGGAACCGGTCCTGGTCACAACCAGGCCTTGTGATGACCAGTCTCTGAAGATTCCCAAAGGGCTTGTGTGTCCCATTTCTGAGGGCTCTGGGTCATTGTAAATAAGTTAAATCCGTATCCCATTGAGACAACTGCCTGGCCACAGTGGGTGCTTTCTCAGGTGGCCGTCATCGTCACTGTCACCAGGTGTTATCTGCACCTGTTTAGCAGATAGGGACGTCCTCCTTGGGCTGAATTTATATTACGCAGTTTTAGCTCCCTTTGAAACACGAGGTTTATCTTACCATATCCCTCTATCCATCCGCCGGGACCCCTGCCTCCTCCCCCATCATGAGATTCAAGAGTGTGAAGGATTTTGGCAAGCACAAAAACTCCCTGCTCAGCCTTCTAAAATCTAAGGTGTGCATCACAGCTACTGGGCCTTCCCAAGGCTGCCCCTAACACTGGGGTGTCAGTGCAGTCTGACCTTGAGGAGATAGTTACATTTCCCTGAGATTTGAAAAAGTCAAGTGTACAAAAAAATGGTTCAGTGATACAAGCCAGAGTGTCCAGCACAGAGGCCACCTACCACTTGGGAGGCTCAGTGATAAGAAAAGAACACGGGCAGCTGCCCAAGTTCAAATTCAGGCTCTGCCACTAATTAACTGTGGGACCAAGTTACTTCACCTTTCTTGGCCTCCTGTCCTCATTTGTAAAACTGGGATTAAAACACAGTGTCTACCTCATAGGTTTCTTGGTGACCCTGTGAGTTAATGTGGGTAGATAGCTACAAAGAAATGTAAGTGTACAAAGACCCAGCTACTGTTATGATAACGGAACTGCCCAGAGCTCATGCTTTTGCAATCTTAAATCTTCATCCTATATTGATATGAGTTTGATTTATGGAAACTATTTTTTATTTTTGAGACAGAGTCTCACTATGTTGCCCTTGGTAGAGTGCCATGGCCTCACAGCTCACAGCAACCTCAAACTCTTGGGTTTAAGTAATTCTCTTGCCTCAGCCTCCCAAGTAGCTGGGACTACAGGTGCCTGCCACAACACCCAGCTATTTTTCTATTGCAGTTGTCATTGTTGTTTAGCAGGCTCAGGCCGGGTTCAAACCTACCAGCGCCCTACCCACTGAGCTATGGGTGCCATCTATGGAAACTATTTCATAAGAATATGTTCCTATTTTGAATGAGCTATTGTGTTTGGGGGGCATTTCATCACCAGGGTCCGTTGACTGCATATTTTCAGCTGTTGAGAGTAGCATTTGTTCTAAGTACACCATAAAATTCAAAACCCAAGCAACTTGGACTCATTGCAGGAGCAGTTATGAAATCTGCACTTATGACTCTCAACATTTGACGCTCTATCCATGAAAATTCAAACAATCAGGATTCAACATTGCCGGAATCACTTGCAGGTCACACTCACAGAGGTGTTTGTGAAGCCAGATTTCAGAATTCAGGCACTGAACAGTAAGAAGAGCTCCCAAGTTATGGCTGCTGTCTGGGAGTGGAACCTCCTGGGTTCACATTCCATCTCCACCTTGTCCTTTAATGAGACTCTCAGATTCTTCGTCCTCAAAGTGGACTAGTCCTCAAAGCTTCTTCGGGGACTGGAGTGAGACCATCTGTGCAGAGTGCTCAGCACAGTGCCGGGCACTGCAGGACACCCATGGAAGTCAGTGACTGTCAGTGTTTGTTCTGGGCCACATAGATGGGCTCGAGGGGTGCCTTTGACAGAGATGAAATCTAAATAAGTAGGTTGTTATTACCATTATCTCATAAGTTCACTGTCTAACTGATCCCAACTTAGATGTACAAAAGGCCACCTGAGGGAGGCCGGCAATGATGTGATCTGTGTGGATGAATTAGCCGGAAGTGAAGCAAGGGCTTGTCCACACAGAGGAAGTCAGCCAGCCACGGAAACAGAGACCTGGGGGCCAAGAGGTGATGGGACAACAGGGAGCCCACAGGGACTGGAGCTGGACTGTGCCACAGGCTCTGAAGATGCAGGGCGGCTGGCAAGGCTCCCTGTACAGTGGGGACGCCCCCAAGCTGTCTTTGCTGAGACTTTTGCTAACACTGTCCACATTTCTTGGCTGTGATGCCTCTTCCCAGCCCTCTTTGTAAGATCTGACTCCCATGTAGCATAACTTAATAAACTGATGCTCCAGGTCTCCCAAGGTCCCAGGTACCCTTGTAGTTAGTTGAGAGTCAATCTCTCAAAATTCAGTCACCCTAGACTAGTACCAACTGTGGGTCTCCAGACCCTCCGGAGACTTCCTTAGTCAGGGTTTTCATGGAAACTGCCACACCATCTCTTCACGTGCCCGCAGTGTAGAGCAGATCAGTAAAGGCACCGCTAAGACAGTGTATACTAGACCTGTGAAGGGGCCACTGAGACGGTATCTCAGGTATCCCAACCCTGGGTCCGATATCCTTCCCACCATGATGAATGTGAGGAGAATCATGTATTATACACCTTGAGCACAAGTTCTGTTATTTAATTTTTATTCAAAGGCATTTGAAAAGGGGGCTTAGAGTGCCAGTCAAGGCCCTAAAACCCAGATGTGTACAGGACAAAGGAACAGGTCTGGTTAACCATTCTTCTATGCATTTATTTGTTGATTTTTTTATACCAGGTTTCTCTCTGTCAGCCAGGCTTGAGTGCAGTGCAACAATCACAGTTCACTATAACCCCAAACTTCTGGACTCAGGCCGTCTTCCTCCCTCAGCCTCCCAAATAACTAGAACTACAGGTGTAACCCACCACACTGAGCTAGTGTGTGTTTGTTTGTTTGTAGAAATGGCTCTCCACACATTGCCCAGGCTGGTCTCAAACTCTTGGTCTCAGCCCTCCTGCCTCGTATTCTTCCCCTATTTACACCTAAAAATCTTCACTCAAAGTAAAGTGCTATTCAGTTAGAGCAAAAGTGCACATCACAGGCCCAATGTGTTTGCAGGCACGCCTCAAAAGCCCAGAGAGCAAACCATGAGCCAAAGGCGTGGGCCGTCAGCGACCACTAGTGGTTGTCTTGTGTCACTGCACTGCTGGTAAAAAGTTCTGTGTAAAGAATGTTCTGTGCCATATATAGAAACGTGACTAAACTCGTCTTCACGTATCCCAGATTCGTGCCCCTTAGTCTGGCCTGGTGTGGGCATTTCTCTGTGAAAGCATTCTTCATATTCTGAATACAGACGTAGCTCTCTAGGAAACCAAACACAAAAACACAGCACATTCATGAAATTACTTAGGAGAGATTATGCCCTTAAAGTACTTTCACTAGGACTTCCTTTTAGGGGCTCTTTTTTAAATTCTCTGGTGGGTTTTAAATGTTTGATGATCATGTTTAGCAGTGTCACAGTGTAAACAAGTGAACAGCTTTAGAGTTCCAGGCTGCAGTGGGCTGTGATAACAGCCCTGTCACAGGCAGAGACTGTCTCAAAAACAAGGCTTAAAAAAATGAAATACTGGCTCAGCTCCTGTGGCTCAAGCAGCTAAGGCGCTAGCCACATACAGCTGAGCTGGCCGCTTTGAATCCAGCCCAGGCCCGCCAAACAATGACGGCTGCAATCAAAATATAGCTGGGCGTTGTGGCAGGCGCCTGTAATCCCAGCCACTAGGGAGGCTAAGGCAGGAGACTCGCTTGAGCCCAGGAATTGGAGGTTGCTGTGAGCTGCGATGCCATGGCACTGTACCCAGGGTGACAGCTTGAGGCTCTGTTTCCGAAAAAAAAAAAGAAAGAAAGAAAGAAAAGAAATACCCTGTACATTTAGGGGTGTTGTCTACTTTGCTCATAACTGAAACCCAAGAGTATGACACAGTGCCTAACACACGAAGGCCTCAATATGTATCTGTTGGATATAACTGAGTAAAGGGGAAGAGAGAGAGAGAGAGATGGGTTTGGAAGCCTCCAAGTTTCACTAGAATGAGAATCTGAAGACACCATCAGAACAAACGAGGAGGTGAGAGTTAGAACTAACCTAAGAAGTAAGAGTCCCAGGTAGGCACCTGCTGTCCCAGGAAAAGTGAAACCTCACAAAGAGGGGACAAGCACAGGAGCTTCTAATCATCAAATACGCCAGCCCCAATCCGTGTTTCTCCATCTTTACAATTCACTTCCTTCTGGAGCTTCAAATCCAGCTACTAGGGGAAAACTTGCCTTTCCAGGACCCCCCTCCCTGGGTCTTCAGCGTGCATTATGCCATTCCTTCAAATGCTGTGTGAGTCTCGATTTCCCCTCTTTCACCTTGTAAATAAAGCCAAATAATGAAACACTTCTTCCTGGAGTTGCAGGTCTGAATCCTGTCCCCGTGTTTTCACGCTTTCATCTTCAAACAGGTAATTCTGTTTACCCATTTCTTTTTTTTTTTTTATTTTCTTGTAATTTTTTTCTTTCTTTTTTTTTATTAAATCATAGCTGTGGCTCAGCACCTGTGGCTCAATCGGCTAAGGGGCCAGCCACGTACACCTAAGGTCGCAGGTTCGGATCCCCAGCCCAGGCCCGCCAAACAACAATGATGGCTGCAACGAAAAATGGCCAGGCATTGTGGCGGGCGCCTGTGTTCCCAGCTACTTGGGAGGCGGAGGCAGGAGACTCGCTTGAGCCCAGGAGTTGGAGGTTGCTATGAGCTGTGATGCCATGGCACTCTACCCAGGGGGATAGCTTGAGG